>JAULCD010031421.1:0-12544 GCA_032361085.1 Calliostoma canaliculatum | reverse complement strand
TTGTATTTGTTTATTTTTTACTTAGGTTATTAATATGGCCATGATATGACATTAGGCTGCCTAAAAATTGAATAGTTCTTGAGGACAGGTGTCCGCATTTTACATAATTATTTTCAAAAAGTGTAGAAAAGAACCTCTTCTACTTTTACAACAGTTTAACCAAATAAGCCGACTTCAGATTCAGGTTGATATTTTGAAAAATAGAAAGCAGGAAGGCACAAATATTTGCTTTAAATCGGAAACCCCTTCTTGTAAAGAAGAAAAATAAGAACATAGAGAAGTATTTAAAGCATATTGAATGATTATTGAGACACACGCCCCAGATCACCCCGATGCTAGGGCATTGACGTGATGTAAGGAGAAACAAGAAGGTAGAAGGTCTAAGGTGTGGCAGGGCTTGCGGGCGAATAATGAAAACAACGTTGGTAAAAATAGGCAAGTACAGTTGCCAGCAGCAGCAGTGGGATAAACAGAGGGCAATCACATGTTGCAAGCAGCAATATATCTATAAGGAAGCATTGATAATATACTATATACAGCAAAATTCCGCTGATAAGCGGACAGTAGCGTAACATAGAGTGAGGTAAAAGGTCCCATTACTGATAAGCAACGAGGGGGTTAAAAGTATCCGCTGAAGAGCAGGCATTTTGTAATTTTGACGCAAATATTATTTATAGAAATATAAAATCTACAGCTTAAATAAGTGTAGCCCGCAAGTACACCGCCACGAGCACGATCGTGCACAGCCCACACCAAGACCCAACCTAACAGGATTAGACCTCCCCTATCTTGCCATGATGCGTGAACCAATTACATATAAAGGTTAATGGCCTGTAGTTGGCCCGCGGTGAAGATCTCCATGCCGTCGTTGGAGAGGTGGACGCCATCCCAGCAGTAGAGGTAGCTGTTCCGAGCCCGGATAGTGGGATTGTGAACCTGCACACTACCCAGCTCCCACACTCGATTACCCACCGGGCGGTTAAGGGTGGCTCTCGCCCTGTCAATTGCGTTAAAGTCTATAGCTCCTGACCAGTGCCTCCTTGGCTGCATGTCCGACCATATAAGAGTGGTTTTGGGCAGGAGCAGTCTAATCCTCAAGAGCGTTGTGTATATCTCGAGGTACAAGACGCTTGTGTTAGTCTGCACCATGTCGTTCGATCCGAGGTGGATGTAGAGGGCCCTTAGTGGCGTTGACCTGGCTGTCTCTCTCTCCAGGACCCCAGTCAGCTCCTCCCACTTCATGCCTCCTTGCGCCAGCCACTTACACTTATGTGTTGGCTTTCCCTGGCGGTCCAAGTACTGCTATGCCCTGGCAAGGTAATTCGAACCAATTAGCCACACTGTAACAAATATTACATTAGTAAACATTAGTTCTAAATTTGTTGATACATATTATGTTACGTCATGTTATGCCAGAAGGGCTTATGTACGTTTTATAACAATCTGAACTCCATCTACCCAGGTTTTGTATGATTTCTTAGCTCACGCCCATTTCTGCTGCTGATGTAGCAGCGCCTATGCGAAAAGAATGGGAGGAGTATTCTGTTGTGTTTATGCCACTGTGTGCAAGAGCCTTTTTAAAACTGATTGAAACTGATATCTTGTAACAGGTGCATGATTAAAATGAACAAAGGCCTGTAATGGGCGTCCTCCCTTAGGCCAATTCCCCTACTCTGAAAAACCCATAAAGGAACGCAATATGTGGCTACAAAAAGCCGACATTCATAAGAAGAATAGCACAAAAAGGCAAATTTGTGATTATTACTTGCAGAAGACTAATTGTTATTGGTTTACGAGAATCCCGACATAGTTGATTTTTTGTCATACCTGCAATTAACTTTTTAATTAAAAATTGGTTTGTACAGTCCGAGAGGCTATTTAATTTGTAATAAGCTGAAATCGTGGCGATATAGGTTTTGGCCTTGAGTATTGATTAGCTAAAATTGATGCGATAAAGGAAATGATATGACTTATCGGTACTGGCCATGTCTCACAAAGGCCGTGATTCTTTCTAAAGTGGTGTAGAGTGGTGTTGACTGACAGCGACTGTTGTAGTAAGCGCAGCGCTTTTGCTTCTAGGTCACCCAGAGATTGCCTGGCAGCGGGGTCGGGCTTGGTTGCGCAGTTGGCACTGTTGTTCTGAAGCGGTCCTACTGAAACCTCGACAATGAGTCAGCAATAACATTTTAATAGGTATTTATGTACCTGGAGAATGTTGTATTTTAGGGAATGCAAGACTATTTGTCAGACCAACGCCATACTTCTCGGATCCCTGCATGATTGTTTGTTGAGTATGTATAAGACTGCTTGGTTATCACAGTAAAAGAGAACTTTCTTATTTGCCAGTGACTTACCTAACAACCGAATAGCTAGAGCAATTGGGAATATCTCGAATGGTGCCGTCGTCCACCCATTGACGGGGCCACGCCCCCGCCGCCCACTGTCCTTGGAATAACGCCCTAAAACCTGTGCTGCTCGCAGAGTCTGTGTGCAGCTGTAGCGACTCATTATTGACCCACTCACACTCATGGAAAACTTAAGTACCATTAAAATTTGTCAGGAAAGATAACCATACCAAAAAGTCTTCTTTTACCTACCTTGTAACCCGGATGCGGTGATGTGGTGACTTCACTTTGCACATCTCGTCGATAAGCATGCGAGTGGAATGATGTATGACTCCGATAGCTATGATGAGAAAGCGAATGTAACGTCATATGTACAGTACCTTACCCTCGATGGGCAGTTACGTGACGTCATATGTAACCAATAGGGATGAAAAGTGTAAACAATGAAGTAAAATGGTTAACCGTGTCCGTTGCGCGACTGTCAATAAACGCATTTAGTTTAAAGCACTAAATGGGATTATTTCATTTGCTTAAATGTGTGTGATGTACTCGATACACTGACAGTGGCACAATTAGTTCCATTAAGCTACACTGACGTTACAAAACATGGGTATACAAAATGTTAAGTGACAAGAACAAAAAAATCGAAATTTCTCAGTTCAATATTGTCGATGGCCGCCCCCAGCATTCACCATTGCCAAACACCGTCTCCTCATCGACTGCCTGGTACTTGTGAACACATGGTTGAGAATTCTGCGCGATCGCTCTTGCAAGGCAGTGCCAAGTTCCTGCAAATTCTGAGGTTGGTTCCTTAGACCACGAAGCCTTCTCCCATGTGCATCCCAAACATGCTCGATTGAATGAACGTCAGGGCACTTCGATAGCCAGTCCATGACGTTGATTCTAGCGTTTTGAAGGACATTTCGTGTCAACATCGCGGTATGCGGCAGCGCATTATCACACTGGAACTGTAGACCTAGGCCATGAGCCGCCATGAAAGGAACGGGTTTAGGGGCAAGCACCTGGTCGCGGTAAGCAGCAGCTGTAAACCTTAATGGGTGACCAGAAGTCGGAAACTGTTGTTCCCACAGAAAGCACCCCACGTCATGCAACTTCCACCCCTGAATCTGTCGACTTCCTGTACTCATTACGTTGTCACCAGACTCTATGCCGTTCGTGAATCTGAGGGTAAACCTAGATTCATTGATAAAGACGACTTGATTTCAACCTCTCTGGGTCTATTAGAGGTATCGTTAGGCCCACAGAAGACGTTGAAATGATGCAACGGCGTAAATATTGGCCCACGATATGGACGTCGAGCATTAAGATTGGCAGCCTGCAATTGATTTTGAATTGTCTGTGAGGAGAGTTGACCTCTAAACATCTCAGCCCTGGTTCGTGCAGCCGGCACGTAGGTGACTAAAGAAGACCCTGCTCGTGATCTTGGGCGATCAGAAGTGGCGTCAATTTGTTGTGACGACCTCGCAAGTCATACACAGTACGACGACTGCATCCCATTGCTCTTGAGACGTAAATAACTGATCTTCCTCCTTGCAACATGTCAACGGCACGTTCACGTTGCACATTAGACAATCGTGGCATTTTAAGTACCGTTAGAACTGTGGTTTAAAAGTGTTTGTTTTCATTCTTGAGGCCAATACAAACACGTGCAAATGAAAAAAAAACTTCGATGTGAAGATCAAGTGACTTCACGTGCAAAACCTGATTTGGCCCTAATGTCATTTGCACGAGGAATGGATGGGTTGTAGTGGGTTTTGCTAACGTTTTCCGAGATTCGAATGAAAGGGATCCTATTTCGGATACAGAGATGTATTATCCAAGAAAAATTATTCTTTATTATTAAAAATTACATTTTGTGAAGTTTCTTTTTTGGATCAGTGTATGTACCGCCACTTCTAAATGTTTCTTAACAAATTGAGTAAAATTATAGTTGACAAAAAAGAACCGACTTGCATGTGTTTTTCACCTGACAAAAAAGCAATCATATGCCCCGAAACCTTGTAAACTTACAAACAAACCAGAAGTTGTCATTCAAAAATCTTGAACTATGTACCATCACTTCTACATGTCCCTCAAATAATTGTTCATCATAATTGGGTATAAAGGATTTTGGTTTGACAGATAAAATATAAATAAGTGTGGCAAACTTACCATGAAGCGCTTGGTGCATCGTGGAATTTGCTCGCGTGAGCAACTGTTTTCATTATCTGACGAACGTCAACAACTACAATTTCAATCCTTAAATGATAAGAAAAGACGATGTGGACCCATGTATTTACAACATAGTGAACATAGTGCTCGAAAAGTGTTAGTCAATTGTTTTAACATAAATCGTAGGACCATCTCAAAATTCAACATCCACTGATTAAATGCACCAAATAAAACAGAGACTGATAACAACTATATAAATTAATAAAAAACACAAAAACGATTCAGCCACAGGTGGACAGAAAAAAAACATCAGCTGACATCTTTTATGAAGCCCCATTGTAGGTAATTGTTTTGTTTATTTTTATTTTAGACAGCAACTGGCAACGTGGACACTGTGTATTACTGAGAAGTTAAACTACTGCTTTAGTTAAAGAAAGGTACTGTTTGATTATTTCTAATTAATTGTGTTTATTGTTTTCTGAAATATACCCTTTAATACACTGCTACATGATGTGAAAATGACAAGCACATAGTCACGGGTATATCTGTTTTGATATTAGCTTTTCTCATGCAATAGCTCTTCTTGTTTTTTTTAAAATAAGAATAAATTTAATTTTTAGCTAAATTCGACAAAAGAGAGAATTTTAAACAATGGTTCTGCTGATCAGACTTGAAGTTGTGTGCCTGTGTATTTGTGTGGTGAGCAGTTTTGATAACACTACAAATGTTAAACCATTTGGTCCAAAAATGTGTGAAGAGCTCTGTAAAAGTATGAAGAATTGTAAGTCGCACGTCTATGATGAGAAGAAGTTAGCGTGTTATCCAGTGATGCGTAGCACCGAATCTACAAAAAAGAATCAACAGTACACTCGAACAATCAAATCCAGACTGAAAGGACTGGTTACTGTTGCTTTCAAGAGTACACACGGAGAAGTTACTGACAAGCTGCACGTTTCTAACACACACGGTGATGACAAGAAACAGAGAACAACAAAGGGAGTTACTCACAAGCAAGACCAAACAACTGCACTGAGTACAGTTTCATCTGCAGGTTGTATGCATGTTTCACTTGATAATCTTACTAACATTTACCAAATAATACCAACTTTGCTGTCATGCTTTCCATGATACAAACACATAATATGCTCAATTGTTCTAACGATACATATAAAACGCATACATCTGTCAGCAAATCTTTTTTTAAAAACTAACTTTAAGTGTTTACATTGTGAAGATGACATTACTTCGGTGTATCTGTTTAATAATGATTCAATGTTTCAGCGAATATGCTACGTTTACCAGTCAAGTCTTATTGTTTTGTAGGTTGGATAATTTTATAAACTTGATTGGTCTTTTGACCCTGTACACTGCTGCTTTCTACCGACAGTGCTCCCTTGTAACTTAATAATGAATCTGATTAAAGGCGTTTAACAAGTTTCACAATTGCTATATCATCTCTTCTTGTTGTCTTACAAGGTCTCTCAAATCATCGAAGATCCTTAACATCATTAATAGCCAAGTGTTTGTTTAAGAGTCTTGAATGAATACAATATTGTGCCCTTCTTCATAAGATACTATTGTAGTAGTTACATTGATTACGTTCACAACCCAAACATTGGTAATGACATTTTAGCCATTTCAAATGTATTTATTTCACAGATATCTCACATGGACCTACAATAAACAAAGGTACGTTCTTTTTTTACCAGTCAGGGTATAGCTGCATCCACTGAAATATTTAGAAACGCATTAAACACACACACACACACACACAAAGACACATAAACACAAACACACATACACACGCACGCACGCACGCACAAACACACATACACACACATACACACACACACACACACATACACACACACAAAATAGTCTAGAATCTGTTTCAGAAATATTCTCAGAACAACCCAAAAGTTTTAGTTTTGTCCCACTCGTCACCAGCAACGTACATGAGCACTTAGTAGCAGTCTTCTGGTATCGCAGGTTCAACACAAAAAGTTTGACTTCTCCTAGTTTCACTTAAGAACCTGCACATTTATTAACAGTTAGTGTTCATTATGTATTACAGTGGCACCTAGTTAGTGTTTATAATGCATTACTGTGGCACCTATTTAGTGTCTATAATGCATTACTGTGGCACCTAGTTATATTTTAGTATGCATCACTGTGGCACCTAGGTCATACATACATTAATGTTTATCATTGTTAAAGTTCATAATTCATTACTGTGGCACATGTTACTGGTCATAACGTATTACCGTTGCACCTCTTTTTGTCATAAATTCATTACTTATGCACAATTTTACTGGTAATATATGCATTACTCTTGCACCTTGCTACTGGTCATAAATGCGTTACTTAGCATGTTGTAACAAGTCATGGTGTTAGTGGTCATGGATATACCATTGTAATGGCTTGGAACAAGTTGTCAATGACAAGGTGTAAATAGTTGTCACTTGAAATTGTTTAATATTGAATAGCGCCCAAATATGCATCTTAGGGGAAACAATACAAGACATGCATTTTTTGACTGTCATAATATAAACTTACGTTATTCAATCCTAATCTAATTAAATAGATTGCCTCAGGCAACACAATATCTATAGATAATAAATGTGACGCACTCTTTAGTAATTACTCCGTGTATCGTTTTAGAGATTCATGGCAGTAACTTGTGGAATGAAGTTAAATTGTATAGGTGAAATTCCCGAGTGCAACAAAAGGTGGATAACCCACAGTTACTGACTCACACCCATTACTGAATACATCAAAACAAATAGAAACTTAGTATTGGTGTAATCCCCATTAACACGACTGACTGACGCAGCACGTCACTTCATGGACTGAATGAAATGTATTGTTAAAGCTGTCTGTCAGACAGCTGGCTCCATTTCTACTACATCATGTTGGTTAAGATCTTTACCCGGAAATTGTCAGTTTAGAATCCTTCGGGTTAATGTCCCACAATGGAATCAGATCCGGACTCCTAGTTGGTCAAGGTATTATTATTGTGGCTTTCTGGCGTGAGTAATTGACAAAAACACGTACTATTAGCGTCTAGCATTGTCACTCATTGAAACAGGCCCTACATGGAGGGAATGGCTGTCAAAATTAGCTAAAGAATTTTGTGGCAGACCCATAGTGTTCAGTGTTGTGTGCTCACGTTGTTTTACTTCGGCTCGATGCTCTATAAAAGCAGTTTTCAAACTGGCTTTTAATAAGATCTTGTGTATATGTTAAAAAGCACGTGCATGTTTTACTATGCAAGTGCAGCTTGTTGTGGCATTCAATGTAAATGTGAGAAGACGTCTCAACAAACGTAATACTTCCTTTTGTTTTATATGGGCTGCAGAATACACTAGAAAAAAATATATAAATTATTCAGCGGTTTTTCATTGGTTTGATGAGATTTTCAATGGAAATCTCATCAAACCAATGGAAAACCGCGAAATAATTTCTATACATTTTTCCAGTAATATAGGCACAAATCAAAATGTAATTAAATATATCACTATTTTATTATTTTTATGATTATTCTGTATCTGTGTGTTTGTAACAAAGAAATACCATACACACACACGCTGAACTGGAACCCTTTATCAGCATCTTTTATTATAAATTAAAATACAAACACACTAACTTACGGGAGAAATAGAACATGGTTAAAAACATACTTGGGTTTTGTTTTCCGACCAAAAAATAGATTGGAGGCTTTTGTTGTTTTTGTGAAAACGTTTGCATTGTTTAGTATTGAGTAAGTTTTTGTACAGTTAAGAAATACAGGGGGAAGTACACAGTGTATTCCTTCTACAGAAGACAACAAAATACTTGCCTGAAAAGTGCACAATTTATTATATAGTAATAATGCATTAAACATATTGTACATTGCTCCAAAGAAGAAAGTTTAATCCTCAGAAAGTATTACTCAATGCTCTTTTGGAAAATATATCATTAATAGTATAATCACAGTAGTATGTACTATGTTTTACAGGGTATCTGATACTAACATCTGATTCCATCTACCACCTGTCCACATCTGACCAAAGCATCAACAGACTTGAATGGAAAGACATTAGTATTGGAACTCGTCTAGCCGCGGGCGGTGGTAAAATTTTCGCGATGGACTGTCAAAAGAAAAGTCTTGTAGTTGGAAAGGTTTCCTCTACACAAATCACATTAGAAAGTAATCTCAAGAATGTGTGTGCACGAGGTAGGTGATGTATTATATTTTAGCACTTACGATCAACTTAGTCAAACATCACTTATATATATATACATATATATATAAATAAATCAGATTTTTTTGTGAAAACTACGCTTGACTGCTCTGCCAAATATGTGAAATACAACAGAAGATCTCTTAATGATATTATCAACATTGTAAATGAATCATTGCCAACTCAAGTAAGTAAAAGGACCATCCAAAGTAATCTCGACAAGATGGATTTTAGGAAAAGACATGACCGAAAGAAATTGACCATGAGTGCTGTGAACAGGATGCAAAGAATGGCCTGGTGTAGGACACATTTTCACTGGAAAATTGATCCAAACTGGTGTAAAGTAATTTTTAGTGATGAAAGTCAGTTTGTGCTTGGTAAAAACAGTAAAATAACAGTTTGGAGACGACCAGGAGAGGGATTCTATCCTAGTGTGTTGGGACCCGACAGGCCGATGAGAGACCAAGGGGGCGGATATATGTGATGGTTTGGGGGTGTATTACCTACTTTGGGGTAGGTACCCTTGTGAATGTTGATAGTAATATTAACAGTGACAAATATACCTCCATTTTGGATGAACATATATCCCTGTTATTGCAAAACACCTCCCAAATGATGACTGTCTTTTTCAAGACGATAATACTCCTTGTCATGAGTCTTCATTCACCAAGGAGTGGAAAGCCACAAACAGCATAAAATGTCTAACTTTGCCATCAAAATCCCAGACACTAATTTTATAGAAAACATCTGGCTGACTATGAAAATTCGCCTTCAGAGATTATTGTATCATATTCATTCCAAGGAGAACATGTTTAGGGAAATTTTAGCTGTTTGGACATCTCTCCCTGTTCACCATATCAGGGCTTTATATTTATCTATCCCAAGACTAATTAGAGCTGTGATAATCAACAAAGGCCACATTACCAAGTATTAATATACCAGGTGAGTGTCCCGATATGTGGTTAGCTAGTTTTAGTCTTTTATTAAACAGAACTGTTTGACCGGACCACAAACATGGCCGCCAATTTTATGACATAATTATGGCACGTCACTGTATTTATATATATATATATATATATCATATGGACATCCATATGTCAAAATGTTCAATAGCGGTTAAACACTCCATGAGATCGAATGGTAGTCTTCACATGGCATTGCATGCTTCCAGTCAGACGCTTAATCAGCTCATGGGATAAATGCCTCCACTCCCGGTGCAAGGCTGCTCCTAATGCATGCAGATGTGCTATATGAAGCTCCAGTGCTTGTATGCAACGACCAATAATGCCCCAAACGTTTTCCAACGGATTCAGATCAGGACTCATTGCACCCAGAGCAAAGTTATAATTTCATTGTTCTGGAGGTAAGCAGTCTCTGCCCTTAAACGATGGGGTCTGGCATTGCCATCCATGAACTAAAGTTTCGTGGCCAGTGGGTGGTTGTCAAAATGTGGAATGACAACTGGTTCCAGGATATTGCGGAAGTACAGTTTGTCTGTAAGAACGTTTAACCGGGTCTAACTTAAAATCATGAGAGATTCAAACCCAAATCATAACGGAGTCTTCCCCATAAGGCACAGCTCGTCTGCTGTTCCTTGGTGTAAAGGGCCCCCGTGGGGTTTCCGTGGAGTTTCTTCGGACACTGGGAAGAATAGGACCCCAGTACCCCATGCTTGACGTATAAGCCGTCTAAAATGGGGATATTTTGCTGTATCTTTTCTTTCTGTCACTCTCTTTTTCTCATTTGTTACTCCCTCGGTGTGTCTCTTGTACACCACATGGCGATATAGCTGAAAAATTGCTAAAAGCCATGTAAAACTCTTATTTCAATCAATAAAAATTAACATAAAATATCATTTTACTGTACCTTTCACTGACGTTGAGTATGAATTACGTTTAGTCCCCATTCGCCAAACTCATTTATTTTATTACCTACTATAAACGGTACTGATAAAACCTCACAAATGGAAAAAAGTAAAGTTAATGATAAAAGTATCTCCTATTTGCAATATTATAGCGGTTTTTCTCAAAAGGGAATACATGATGCGTTTTTGTGCAAGCGTTCCTAATATGTTTGCAGTGTCACTTAAGGGTTCTGGTTTATATGTGGAGCAAATTGAAATGTAATGACAATGAGTTTATATTTTTGGCACACACACAATATCATTTTATCTATTGGAAATAGACAACTTTAGTATAAACTTTGTTAACCCTTAAAGTGCTGAACACGAAAGTTGTCAATTTTAGCGTTAAATTGTCAGCCAAAACAGGCTGTTGAAAACCTATACTGTGGTAATTTGTTTAAAAGAGCTCCTGTAGGAGCTCTTTTAAACAAATTGTCACAGGATAGGTTTTTTAACAGCACAAGGTTTTAAGACTTGCTAAAATCAACTCAGCACTTTAAGGGTCAATGCAACCGATTGCTTTCAGGACGATTTACGTTGGGGTTTTTTTTTAAAAAAAAGTTAGTTGAAACTTTCAATTACAACAAGAAAACAGAGTCATTAATATTCCCGGCAATGTTAAAATAGCCTTTATGAATATATAAACGGTACTTGTAACAGATAACAACTTTGTATATGCCAAATTCATTCAAAGTCAACGAAATGAAACCCTTCAAAACTCTGCTAAAAGACTAATATTACAAGCCAAAAGAACTTAAACTACTGTTTATACAAAATAAATATCTTAACATATGCAAAATAGTTAGCACCCCACAAAATTAAAATATCTACAGATATTATAGGTTACAGTTGGCTGTTGTTGGGTAGTACGTCAATAGTAGATAAATTTATTTCATTAAAAGAATTTTTTATGTATAACTAATGCATGTTTTCAACTGAATTTTTGTTTATTAGATTGAAAATTGAAATATCACAGGATATCTTAGTACTTTTACGATTTTTTACAGTTTGTTTTCTTAATTAAATATACAAAAGTAGTATGTAACTAATAAAGTTTACAAAACAATCACATAATGCTACTAGGATTGGTCTTATATACCATGGACACCTTAGGCCACAAAATACAATTTTGATAGTTTTTGTGCATCAGGTTGTGCTTGGCCTAAAATACAAACCTTATTTTGGGGGAAGACTTTTAGAAATAGATTAAATTTTCGGCGTCAAATTGACAACTATTCGTATGGACGTTTTGCTTTTCTTCCCCGAAACACTCTAGGCACATTAATTAATCTAAATGTGTGTCAGTCATCAAAATTAATTTCTTATACTTTTATCATACCTTTTTTTACATGTGTAACGTTTCTTTTCAGTGTGAGTATATTTTAAACACATAACAAGGATAGCTTTTGAACAACTTTGAGTTACAGGACAATATTTCAAAAATCACTTACGTTCCTCTTAACACTAACATCGCTTTGAAAAACAGGACCCAGAGCTCGAAAAGTTAACATTTAATAGTATTTATTGTTTTCAGGAACCCGGGGAAAACAGGGTGCCACTTGACCAATATGTTTGGTTTACAAATGTCAATAATCGTTGTACGCTGTGCACTTTCCGGACAACAAAACAGTAAAATGTCGTGGTGAACACTTCATTTCACAAACGAAAAACAATCTTTATGAAATTGACATTACGATTTGAATAAAAATGTTGATAAAACATTGATTCTGTTTTTCTTTATATATGAGACCGGGATTTTTCCAGTTTAGGGATAAGAGATACGAAATCCACTATGGCTTTGTCTATTGAAAATTTGTTTACTGGGGTTTTGTCCACATGGATTTTGTTTATGGAGATGTGTCCACTGGTGTGTTTCTCACTGTTTTAGGTCCGTATTGTTC
>JAULCD010031310.1:0-12546 GCA_032361085.1 Calliostoma canaliculatum | reverse complement strand
GGAAATCTCATCAAACCAATGGAAATTCGCTGAATATTTTTAATATATTCTTCTCATGAAAGAAGCAAACATATGCCCCGAAACGTCGAGAACGTACGGACAGAGTAGTTGACATCCAAACATTTTGAATTATATACCGTAGTCATTGCAATAACCCGTACACCGGGATCAAAATGTCACTTGCAGTTCACGTTTATTGTGCTAAAACCACGTAAGTGTCATCGCACCACAAAGCGCATCATATAACATTACGGAAAGATTTCGAATCATAAACGACACAGATCTGAAACAGCTTAGGGCATTCTGAAAAATGTGTGTAACACACAATCTTTAAGACACAGTATTCTCCATAACAAGACACGTTTTCAGTCATATTATTACATTGTGAATGTGCATAATAAAATAAACATTCCTTAGCTCCTTGTCCGTCTTGCTTGGACTTAATTCATTTCAATCCAAGTTAAAATATATCACATTCTTTGCAAGCATGTAGTCTTTCAGTTAAAGAAACAACCGTCCCATGACCTCTGTGGCTCAGACAACATCCGTTATTACGTCACTTCCGGATCAGGCTGGTAGCAATGTCGTCCAGCATCCGTCTGTTTAAGCGGTGGGCTTGGTAGGGTGCAAAGAGGCTTCTGTCCATCGGGGTAGCAGTCCTTTTTCTCAGTAGGTCACTTGCAATTGAATCAATGAATCGCTTTTCAAACGATGACCAGTCCAGATCATGATGGTGGCTTCTGTAGGGGAAGTAATAAGGGTTAAAGTTTTCTACTGAACGTTTCATTCTCAGCTTTGCTTGATGTTCCTTTCCCGAAACATCTCGCTTGATCAAGTCTCCAGCGATTGAGTCCAGATGGCGTTTTTTGAAGAGGTCACCAGCGATAGAATCAAGGTGGCGTTTTTTAAAGAGGTCACCGGCGATTGAATCAAGGTGGCGTTTCTTGAATAAGTCACCAGCGATAGAATCAAGGCTGCGTTTCTTGAACAGATCACCAGCGATAGAATCAAGGCTGCGTTTCTTGAACAGGTCGCCTGCGATAGAATCAAGGTTACGCTTTATAAATTCGCCAGCGATGGAGTCAAGGTTCCGCTTTTTCAAGAATTCCCCTGCGATGGAGTCAAGATGCCTTTTCTTGATGAGGTCACCGGCGATGGAATCGAGATGCCATTTCTTTACCAGATCGCCTGCGATAGAATCAAGATGATCTCTTTTGAGCAAGTCGCCAGCTATAGACTCTAAGTACCGTTTGGCTGGTAGGTCTGGGGTCTGAGATCGCTTAAGTAAATCTCCGGCAATTGATTCCAGGTACCTCTTACTGTGTGAGGCCATCATTGGTGTTCTTTTGAGGAGGTCACCTGCGATTGATTCGAGATAGCGTTTATGTTTCTCGTCGTTAGTATCATGACCTCTCTTGAGAAGATCGCCAGCGATAGACTCAAGGTAGCGTTTCTGTGATATGTGCACGTCATCGGACCTCTTCAACAAGTCCCCGGCAATGGACTCTAGGTATCTCTTATGTTGTTGCCTTTCCATGTCGGCTCGTTTCAGTAAATCACCAGCAATAGACTCTAGATAACGCTTTCTCTCTCCTTGTGTGTTCTGTGATCTTTTCAACAAATCTCCAGCAATGGATTCTAAGTACCGTTTCTCTTTGTGTTCTGATCTCTTGAGCAAGTCTCCAGCTATTGATTCCAGGTATCTCTTGTGAGGTTCCTCCTCCATCTGTGAGCGTTTCAAGAGATCCCCAGCAATAGATTCAAGATACCGCTTCTGGACATCCTTCTCAATCTGTGACCTTTTCAAAAGATCACCAGCAATTGATTCCAAATACCTCTTCTCTGCACGGACACCGGAGTCTGACCTTTTAAGGAGATCACCTGCGATAGATTCTAGGTAGCGTTTTTCTTCAACATGTTCAGTACCGGACCTCTTCAGAAGATCGCCAGCAATGGACTCAAGGTAGCGCTTTTGTGGTCCCGATCTTTTCAGAAGATCCCCAGCAATAGATTCAAGGTACCGCTTGTCTTTATCTGCACGTTTCAGTAGGTCACCAGCAATAGACTCAAGGTATCGCTTTTCGTCCATAGTCTTACCATCTCTCTTTATCAGATCCCCAGCAATAGAGTCCATAAACCGCTTATCGGATGGGCGTTTGATGAGGTCGCCGGCGATTGACTCGACATAACGTTTGTGTGTAGTGTCTCCTGGAGCCGAGTGACGGGCCTCGAGAAGAGTTTGGATGACCTTGGGGTCGTCAAGGATCTGCAGGAGCATCTTCCGTGTCAGCTGGGTCATCAGGGACTCCCATTTGGGATTGAGCATGGCCTCTTGCAGTTCCGGGTGTTCCGAAGGAAGGATGACCTCGCCAACTGATGTCGGTGCTTCCGCGTTACTCTCATCTGCACATCTGCAATAGAACAATTCAAAGTTATTTAAGTCACTAGTGACATTAAGAAGTTGGTATTCTGTATGTATGAGCAAAATACTTATGGTTCCAACTTCTTTCATTACTTTGCAGCGACGTATTGGAACATGTAAAGTGAGAAATGTCTATGGTTACAATGTTTTTGTATTACTTTGCAGTGACGTTTCGAAACAGACAAGACTGAGAAGTTAGAAATATCTATGGTTACAGAGTTTTTTGTATTATTTTGCAGTGACGTTTCGAAACAGACAAGACTCCGTCTTGTTTGTTTCGAAACGTCACTGCAAAGTAATACCAAAAACATTGTAACCATATATATTTCTCACTTTACAAAAAAGGTTTGAGCAGTGTGTGATTATCATTATCTTAATGTTTTTAAAAAAATATTGACACCGAGAGCTGAAATTTCAAAACAGTTATATCGAATCCAGCACAGGGGGCTCGGCGTAATTCTTTCAATTAGAAACCTTTTAACATGCACTAAGGACAGAGAGGGATGTTTTAACACAGTAATACTCTTGGTTTGCAGGTACAAACATTAGTCATACAGGCTTTCCCCCTGATATAACATAATAATGTTGTAAAATTCTTAAATTCAAACTCATTCATTTACTAAAACAAAATAAGCGATGAATCAATGTTCTTTTTTACAAAACAAAATGACGAAAACTAAAGTATGTTACTTTTGCAAGTTTATAACACCACTATTTAACACTTGTTAAAATGAAGTACATTTGTTTTTAAGAAAAGTACCCATCTAAAAATACGTTAACATTATTTCTACGAAAATCCATACTAACTTTAAATATTAGTTTACATATCGTTGAGATATGCTTAAATTTGAAGACAAAAAAATCCAACCCAAACATACTTTCAAAGTGTTCAATTGTCATGATTTTTGTATTTGTGAATAAAAAAAACCTACCGTCGGAGTGTAGCACACTGGAAAACAAGTGTATATAAATTATTTAGCGATTTTCCATCAGTTTTTCTTAAGAAATCTCATCAAACCAATGAAAATCCTCTGCATAATTTCTGTACATTTTCTAGTGGCAACAAATATCTATATTCACAAGTCTATTAATGTCGTGTGTTTAATTGCACAGTCGGCATCTCAAGATTCACCGAAAACCATGTGCATGAAACAGATCGGCGGGATGTTTTAATAAAATGTATTGTTTGGGGGATATTTAGTGGTGGTAAGGCATACTTCAGGATGTTTGAATGTCAACATTTTTGTATGAACATGAAGGAGCAAGCATACGAATTTGACATCCAAATATCCTGAAATTGGAATAAGATGTGGATGTTGGATGTGAAATACGTAAAATGTCCAAATGCTGTTGTATTTATATGTCTATTCAAGATATATAAAGGTATTTATACCACTATATTTTAAATAAACACTGATAAAAATGTATATAAATTATTCAGCGGATTTCCATTGGTTTGCTGAAATTTCCATAGAAAATCTCACCAAACCAACGAAAATCCGCTGAATAATGTCTATACATTTTTATTCTAGTACAAACTCGGAAGGTTGCTCAAATAAAATAATTTTGGACTGAATGGATAAGTGTCGTATGACATAGCAATGCATATTAAATCCTTTTCCGACAAACAAAACTAATTCGCATTTGGTTACACTTTCCTGGGTAATCTTTTTTATTTATTTAGAAAGTGACGGTTTGCAATAGTTTTGGCGTTAGTTAACTGAACTCATTGAACCAGTAACAATTGTATAAACACCTGAATGAATGACAGAGAATATGGTACACATCAATCACATCAAACCCACACAGTAACTTACACGCCGCCTTGATGTAATTAACCTCGTGTAAGAACACGTCCTTGTCGCAGCACCCTATTGTGGAACAGTGTCAGACACACACGTCAGTTATGAGAAATGTCACGAATTAATCACTGTCAGTTCCGAGACTGAACTACAATCAGATAGATATCACTGCTTCTCTTGTCTTATTGATATGCACACGTGCTAGATGTCCGGAATAAAGCCTGAATAAGTTGTTAGTTTGTCCTGTGGTACATATTTATATACTTAGCCACAGGGACTGAGCGACGTCTAGTGGCCGAATAGTTTATACTTAGGCGTTGGGTTGCTTAGTGCTTTGGTGCCTGACTCTGAGAGTATGGGTTCGACTCTCGTCCTAACTCAAACACGCAAAGTGATAGAATATTAACTTTATCAGATTAATAGCGTATTCCTAAGTATAACATGTATTTGAATTTGTTAATCTTTCTTTTAAAAAACCCAAAACAAATCTCATCATGCTTTAGTCATACAGTATTCTTGCCAAAATGTTTTAAACTTATTAACCCTTTTAGTGCCAGGGGCTTTTTGTGTTCTATAAAATGTAATTATTTCAGATATTGATATTTTCGTTGTCTTATTTCTAGCATAAGGCTATTAAAGACATTCTAGAGGTTATTTATTTAAAACATCCTCTTGACAAGCGGTTCAAACAGATCAGTATTATCAAATGGGCTGTTTAAAATATTATCTGTGTAAATTTATTTTAAAGAACTTAGAATATAACAGAAAAGGTACCACATAAATAGTTTTCCTCAAACCATATGATCACAGAAAGTCACATATGGTCACGTTATTAAGTCCTATTAATAGTTAGTTTACAATACTCTAAGGCGCATAGAGTTCGTGATCTTTGATCTCATTGATATATTGATTATATATCGCATTTATCACGTGCACAGGTAAACTTCAAACAATACCTGTAGAAATAGCATCTCATATAGCATGCCCCGCGTGCCAGTAAACACTTTTCATGTTTGTTGTGTGACCTCTCGCATCTGTGCACAGACGAGTAGGCATTGTCTGTGAACGATGATTGCGTTGGAAAGAAAACGTTTGATGCAAGAAACCTTAATAAATAATCAAACGCATTCACGCCTATTTACTTATTTACAATGAATACGTTAGTGGGTATAAAACATAACTCAGAATTGATCACTGTATTTGATCGATTTGTAAATTGTAGACAATTGATGTTGGTGGTGAAATAGAGTTTTACATGGCTTTCAGCAATAATTCAGCTATATCGCCATGTGGTGTACAAGAGGCACACCAAGGGAGTAGCAGATGAGAAAAAGAGAGAGACAGAAAGTAAAGCTACAGCAAAATGTCCCTATTTTAGCCGGCTTGTACGTCAAGCATGGGGTTACTGAGGTCCTATTCTTTCCAGCAAAACTCACATTTTAAACTAAATCTTAACTTTAATTCAACGTTTATTACTAACTTAAGGTTAATATCACAAAGCAGAATCACCTCTGCTAAATTGCAATGACTATAGTGAATGTATTAATTACAATGAAAATAGTTACAGGAGTATGATACAAGTAAATATACTAGTATGTATTATCCTTCTTGGTTGCTGAGTATGTACTCAGATAACAGGTAGTGTAAGCCATGTGTCTCTATATATCTTTATTTCAACTTATAAATGCCCGTCAAACAAACTTAAAAGCAATCTTAGTAAGCTAGTGTAAGAATAATTTATAAATGAATAATTTCTAAAGACATATTTTTTACAGCAAATGCAGTCATTCATGAGTCTTTGCGTGATCCGATAAACGTGCAGAAAGGCGGCGGATTGAACACGCCGAGAAGAGAAAATACTAATCACCTTGCAACTACTTAAGGCCTTAAACACCACACTGATGAACTTGTTACAAATTAGAATTGACACCGCATCAGCTTATTACTTCTAAATGTCAAGCACCAGTGTTACCTTCAGTGAAAGACAAAGCCCTTTTTATCTTTACCTGGCTACTTAATCATTGTTGCACTGTCTAAAAATGTCAGCGTAGTATAGGGCCCTTAAACGGGTTTGAACGTAATTTCATTATGGTTATACTGTGAGGTTAGGTAAAAGACAAACAGAACTAGTTTAAAGTGCAACATGTTGACATGAATGATGTATTAAAGTTCAAGCTTGGTCGTTTTATGGCATACACCTATTAGTACCTAAGACTGTGTCGATGAGATATGTTTTGTAAATGCCAACATCGCTGTAAGCTGAACATTTCCTCAAACAAAATACACGAGAAAAAATGAATAGAAATTATTCAGCGAATTTTCATTGGTTTGATGAGATTTCTTAGAAAATCTCATCAAACCATTGGAAATCCTCTGAATAATTTATATAATATTTTCAGTGATAGTTGTTGATTTTCTGTTTGTTTTGCTTGGTAAATAATGTTTGCTTTGCCTGACATTTCAAACAATTTTTAATGTAGTAGGGACAGGTATTTTCGTAGATTACAAATTTCTTATCACGTTAAAAGGCAACATTCTGGTTTAACTTCTTATACCGTTGTCAAACAAGACATGCTGGCTTGACAACGGTAGAAGAAGTTAAACGGAACGTTGCACTATAATGCCACACAGAGTTTTAACCTATGCATATTCCTATGCTTACTAAAGACTTATTTTTTAACAAGAATCTGTACGTATGGTTATGCTATGTTGGAAAGCTTCCTTTAAAACTTCTGTTGAAGGTTTCTAAAGTAATGCGCTCTGTAATTGAAATCAATTAGACCTCTTACACTGTGCCAATACAAATGCCACATGGTATACTGTTTATTTGGGGCATTGCTACACTAAAACCCATTTTCATGATGCTAACGCTAAAACTAGAGCCCGATTGACAAGGCTTTTGGCTTTTGTAAATCGAGCCTAATTGCCCAGTGGCTTCTTTATAAACACCTGACAAAATATGGTGCAAATCCATTAAACCAAGCCCACACAGTAACAATACACATTATATTAGCGGAATTAGTGTGGTGTAAGAACATTTCCTTGTCGCAGCCATTGTTGACCAGTTTCAGATACAAATCACTTTTGAAAAAAATACCACGGATTTATTATTGTCAGTTTGGAAATTTAATATAAAAGGTGCCGTTTTACAAAGCCGTCGTTAATTTACTACGACGTAAACCATGCTACTAGGTTAATGGATTTGGTTTACAAATGCTAAACATCGTTGTAAACTGTGCATATTCCAAAGAATTTGTGTACAGTTCACAGTTATAAACCAAACCCATTGGTCAATGAGTATGGTTTATGACGTCGTCAGTGTGAAACGGGGCCGAGTCATATAGCTATTGCTGCTGTTGTAGTCTTATATTTCATCATGGTCACAGAGCAAAAATATGCCCCGAAACGTCGTGCTCATATTTACAAAGAATTTAACATCTTTAAAGAACTGAATTATACCTTATCCCTTTGAAATGTCCCTCCACGAATTATGTACATAGTTTACCACGATTTGGACATTTTGTACATGTAAGTCTAACTCATTTGCTTGAGGGCGATCATGACGTCATAAAAATACTATGGTTTCGTGAAACGTCTCCTTGATTTTGATGTGTTGATTTTAGATGTTAATTTATCATTATCTTGGCGGAATTATTTGGTAAGATTTGCAATGTGTAAGTCTTAAACAAATTAATTAGTATCGAATGGGCTTTTGCAAACCTACCCTGTAAAATTATTTAAACAAGAAATTCTTTTAAACAAATTACCACACAATATGTTCTCATCAGCATGAGATTGCCACAGATGGTCTCAGTATTACTGACAATTAGTTTCCAAGGCGCATGGATGTTGTGATCTTTGATCTCATTGATATATCGACTATCCACTTGCGTTTATCACGCGCACAAGATTACTTCAAACAATACCTGTAGAATTAACATCACATATAACATCTTTAGCGTGCCAGTAAGCACTTTTTCGTGTTTGTTTTGTGACTCGGGCGCACCTCTGCACAGAAGAGCGAACATTTTCTTAATACTTTGATTGTTTTTGTAAGGAAAGGCTTGATATACGAAACCTTAATAACCAAACATATCCAATACTTAGCCACTATGCAAAGAATATCAAGACATATTAATAAGCATATAACATGAAACAGAATTGATTCATGTGGTTGAATGATTTGAAAATTGTGGAAAATTAATAATTATCCATTAAGATTGGTTTATAACGTTGTGTTTTGTTGTGTTAGGAAGTTTGCTTTAAATATGCTATTGTTAATAATGAAGATATCAATAGTAACGATGGGAATATACTCATTACACTTTTATAATTAAAAACTATTGACACGAAACAGCTCTTACACTATTCCAATAAATGTCAACTGGAAAAACAATGTTAAGGGACAAAGAAGTTATTGTTTGGAAAGAGTACAGTTTACAACGATTTGGTAATTTACAAATCAAATTCAGGGAAAAACGTTTAGCACTTAACTACCTTAAGCAGCTTCCGACATGGATTTCTTTTCAGTTTCAGGTTCAATTTAAGATGCTGCCACTTATGGTTTAAGGGTCACTATGGTTTATTTTGCAGCATTACAACAAATGTAAAGATTAAATCCCATTAATGCAAAGTTTTTTTATACATTGCGCTGCTCTACACTGCACAGTATGTGCAGTGTAGAGCAGCGCAAAGTAACAAAATGTCTGGTTTTTATGGGATTACGTTGATATTTTATTAATTAAACATAGGTACAGAAATAGAGAGTATCGCAGTAAGCTGGCGTCATACTCATTGACAAATAAAGATTTCTAAAGATATATTATTTGGTTACAGTAAATGCATTCATTCATGGTTCTTTGCATGATCCGATAAATGAACGGAAAACTTTACGGATTGAGTTTGAAGAGAAATACCGATCCCCTTGCAAGTACTAAACAAAGTAGGGTCTTAAACAACACGCAGATGAACCCGGATAAGGACAAATAAGGATTGACACCATTTCGACTTAATACTTTGAAAAGTCAAACACTAATGTTAGTTTTATTACTGAATGGGTAAACCTCTTTTATCCGCACGAAGCAACTCGACCAATGTTTCGTTGTCAAAAAGTTAACTCAAGGCAGCACGCTTATAACGGTTTAATAACTTAATTTCTTAACCAAAATTTGCTGACATGAGCTAAAAGAACAGTGAATAGAGGTCATCCAAATGTAAATTAAAGGCTTAAATATCAACAAAGTGTATACATTTTATCGTGATCGTTTTTCAAAGCACATGTTTCTAACTAACAACACTGGGTCAATGTGTTAAATTTACAAACGCAATGAGAAAAAATGCATTTATTAAAGACAGTATTTTGGGAAAGTACATTTGTAAATTTTGTAAATGGGTGCCATGATCAGATGTTATTCCCTTCAACATCCTAATTCTAACCTCAGTTGTTTCTGGTTGTCAACCTCTTTATTGTCTGAATGCGACGTTTTGGTGTAGGTACTAACATCGTGATAACAGTGTTAGTACCTACACCGAAACGTCACATTCAGACAATAAAGAATAAGCAACTTGTTATATTCCTACACATCTTCTAAAATGCCTCTCAAAGATTTCAACATCAATTGGCGGATGAAAACCTACCCTGTAAAAAATGTTTAGGAGCTTGTTTAAACCAATTTTCACAGGATACATTTTCAACAGAAAAAGTGTTCACAGCTTTTAAATTGTAAAATGAGTTCGGCATTCAAAGTCTTCACCCTTTGGCCTAGTTACATCTCCGTGAACCGTTGAATGAAGGACAGGGAATATGGTACACATCTAATTATCAAAACCCACGCAGAAACTATACACGTCACATTCATGTAATTAACCCGGTGTAAGAACATGTCCTTGTCACAGCACCCTATTGTTGACCAGTGACAGACACACAAGTCATGGATGAGAAATACCAACGCTTAATCACTGTCAGTTCCAAGGGTTATAGTACAGACATATAGCCTTCACTGCCTGTGTAGTCTTATGTAACTCGTAGAGCACAACACACCTTGTTTGTCGATTTCACTGTGCAAATTATAAATAGAATGGTGACAAAGTGTCCATGGAGTTTTTTTAAAAGTCTTAGACAAAGTGATAAACAGAGTGTTGTGATTCAACCATAATTGCTTGTATCTTTCTTAATATAGCTAAACCAATAGAGGACCAAGGCATGATTTATTAGTTTAATATGTAATGTCAATATGTTTGTCGTAAATACAACTTTTAAAGAGCTGTAAACATTTATCCTGTGATAATTTGTCGGCAAATTTAAATTATGATTTTTCTTTGCAAGATACATGAAAATAAAAGCTCTTTTCATACATGTACATGTAGCTTGTCAAACTTTCGTGAAAAGCTTCATCTTCTAGCCCCGTACTGCGCCAGAGACTTATGTTATGCAATTTTAATGTATTTATTTTATTTTACATTATTTTCTTATTATTGTCTTAGTAATAGATAGAGGACGAATGGCAGACATTTATCGGGATATGAAAGGACTGTCGCACGAACAAAGGGAGAGGCGTGGCCGAACTCTTTGCTCGTGCGACAGTCCTTTTCTATCCGGCTAAAGTACTGCCACGAGTTTTCTATCTTACTTAAAGTACAGTCGAATAGCACGTGTTCTTCGTGCAGCATGATTTTATCACGTGTCTTGTTTTCAGTAAATTATCAGTGTATAAATGTACAACACGTGACCAGATTGGCAAACACCCACTGGTCGAGACCTTTGGTTGTGCTTTAACTTCTTGTAGTAGGAAATAGAGTGAGTGATTAAGTGAGTTCAGGTGTAACGCCGTTTTCAACACTCTTTTCAGTCATATCGTGGCGATAAAATTTAAGGTAGGAGGAAAGTCTGCATCACCAATTTTGTTTATGTGATGCAGTTAGTGAAACCTGTAAACTTTAGCTGATATATGCGAACCATGGGTGGCACTGTGTTAGAGCATTCCACTCTGTCGTTATTGCATGTTGAATTTTTCCTAACTCAGAGAATGACGCCGAGCTCCCTAGGTGGTATTCGAACCACGGACTTTTTTGTCAGATGTCAAGCATGCCAACCACTTCAATTTCAATTCTGCTGTTGCTGAGTAGTAACGTTTCAATGAAGATTATTGATGCTCGCTTGCTTGACAACGGTGTAAGAGTCTACATGTACATCGAGTTGTTACTCAACAATCAAGAAGGTTTAATCTATATATCTACAAGGGTCATCATCACAAATTCTGAATGTCACTCAAACAATGTAAAAAGATATTTCTCCTGAGGGCGCTAGGTTAAACAAATTAACACAGAATATATCTTTATCAGCACTAGATGACATATCGTACAGTATTAACACCTATTATTAAATGGTTGTCTGCGCTCTAAGGTTGTAGAGGTTATGATCTTTGATCTCATTGATAAATCGACTATTTACTCGGATCTATCACGTACACACGATTACTTTAAACAATACCTGTAGAAATAACAACTCATATATCCCTATAAGCGTGTCAGTAAGCACTTTTCCGTGTTTGTTTTGTGGACTGGATGCACTTGTGCATAAACGAGTAGACTTACGTTTATTATTATGATTATATTGTTAAGGAAAGGCTTTATTCACATAATTCAAATAATCAAATGTATTCAATATTTAGTTACTATAAAAATACCAGTATTAGTAAATGTGTATTTAACAACAATCAAAATTGATTCTGGAGGTGTAATTAATTGTAAATTGTTGACGAATAATACATACATCTGGTTATGTTGCTAATGTTTTATTAGTATTTAGAAGTGCAAAACATAAGTCTGGCGATTTTAATGGATGTCAACTCCTTTGTTTGGTATGAGTAGAACGTTTCAGAATATATTCTTACCCCTTCATTAGGGATTTTTTTATGAATGTCAACTTCTTTATTTGGCATGAGTTTAATCTTTCAGAGTCTGTTCCTACTCCCACAGGAAGGAGAAAGGAGTAGGGTATTATTCGAAACGTTGTGCTCATGCCAAAAAAGCCTAATACCAATTACAGTTGATAATTTTTACTCTATTCGCGTTAATGATAATATCGAAAGGTTTAAGTAAATAGCAGTTACATATCCAGTTACAAACTACACTGTTACAATTTATACACATGGACATTAGGTACAGTTTACAGATGTCAAAATTATTTTTAAACATCCACTTACCAAAAACAACATGGGTCCCGTTTTACGAAAACGTCATAACTTTACGACGTCGTAAACCATATCACCGGGTTAATGGATTTGGTCTACAAATGCAAAAAAACGTTGTAAACTGTGCCCT
>JAULCD010031199.1:0-12547 GCA_032361085.1 Calliostoma canaliculatum | reverse complement strand
TCTACAAATGCAAAAATGGTTGTAAACTGTGCACTGTCCAACATAAACAAGTTTTTCTTTGGTAAGTGTACAGTTTACAGCCATATTTTGGCATTTGTAGACCAAATCCATTAACCCTTATCATGTGGCTAACGGAAATATCCGGGTCAGGCTACTAGCCTGACCCAGATATTTCCGTGAGCCGCACAGTAAGGGTTAATGTAGTGACATGGTTTAGGACGTCGTAAAGTGATGACGTCTTTGCAAAACAGGCCCCAGGGTAGTCACAGTACTTCTCAGTTCAGCTCTCTAAGGGTTAAAATCATATGTTACACTCATAGTCAACAAAAACATTTAAAAACACCCTAAAAAGTATCACTTTAACCCTTGACGTGCGGCATTGATTGGCACCGTCTATCTCCAGTGACAGCACCTCAAAGCCTCAACGAGTTATCGCCAAGCTCCAATAAATCTGGAGTACACAAATATTTTTGGGAAATTCCACGTCCCACATGACAAGGGATAAGACAATATTACAAAATTCTGGCATTAAATAAATATTAGACAAACCAATCACAAGTAATCTCTTGCCAGTTTGGGCAATATCAACCACCAAGGCATATATAGGATGAATGTTATTTTATACATCGGAAATGAGAAATGTTAACAAATTTAGATACATTTACAACATACTTTTTTTTATCTTATGTTGTTTGTTTTTATAAAGTATGAATTTCAGGGATGTTCAAATCCCCTTGATGTCAGTTATACAAATATTTTTACTGAAGATAATATTTTCAAATATTTGTTGTCTGGTTGCAGAGTGGTCTAGGCCCAGTTCTTCAAAAGCGATCTTTAGTACTAAAATATAACATTGGCTTACGACTGTCGCAGCGCAGAGATTGTTTTTTCTGCTACGATTTTTGTGCTACGATGGTCTTAGCCTATGATAAGAAACAAATCCACAAGACATTGTTTCAAACACTAAGATTGCTTTAAGGAATGGGGACCTGAACTTATGCTAAAAGCAATAATATTATATATATATAATGTGCATATGAATAGAAATCAATATTTTCCAGAATATAAATTAAAATGTACAAAAAAAGAATCATTATATATACCAGAAGAGAAATCAATATACATCAGAACAAAAATCAGCACATTACACAATTATAAGCAATATATGCCAGAACAGAATACACCATAAAAAAAAATCAGTACATACCAGAACAGAAAGTAATATACACAACAGAAAGCAATATATACCAGAACAGAAAGCCATATATACACCACAACAGAAAGCAATATGCGCCACAACAAAACTAAAACGAGTGCCGAGATGAACATTTTAAAAGAACGGAGCATGGGGTGTATTGGGTACTATTTCACAAAGTCGTCATAAATTTACGACGTAACCCATCTTCCAGAGCAGGTGGTTTAGGTTTACAAATGACAAAAAACGTTGTTAACTATGCATTTTTCAAAGAAAAACAAGTTTTTCTTTGATAAGTGCGCAGTTTACAACAAAAAAATTGTATCTGTAAACATAAACCTTTTGCTCGGTAAATTGGTCCACGATGTACCGTAGTTTTTTTTCTATAACGTTGTAAATCGGTATCCTAGGTCTGAAAAAGTTGGAAGAGTTGGTTAAAACTTATTTTCAGTTTCTCAATTGCAAAAATCATTCCGAGCTCATCTGTGCCACGTTCCTCATTGCAATCTTAGGCTAAGTCAATCGCAAGTGCTAAAATAAAACACTGGCTTTCGACTGTCGTAGCGCAAAGATCGCTTTGGAACCGGTGCCATTCGGCACCGGTTCCAAATCAATCTCTGTGCTACGACAGCTGTAAGCCTGTGATAAGAAACTCCTTGCTTTGAGGAACGGGGCCCTAAAAACACTTCATAAAAGCTGTGTCATGTAAGAGCCTTAAGTTATAGCCAAGGACCCCTGATTATTCAGAGCTCATCTGGTGCTGTTTTACATGCTTGTATTTTGCCCACCGGTCTCCAAATCTCTTTCCACACAGGTGACACTCATGTGGTTTGGCTCCGGTGTGAATGTTCTTATGATTTTGCATAGACTCGGGATAAGCAAATGCCTTGCCACAAATATCGCACTCATATTTTTTCTCTCCAGAATGAACTCTCATATGTTTGTTAAGGAATATTTTTAGCTTAAATTTGCGTCCACAGATTTCACACGAGAACCGTTTTTCTTTTGTATGTGAAAGTTTGTGATTTTTCAAGGCATTCTTCGACTTCAGACTAGCACCACAGATATCGCATATAAAACGATCGCTTGTATGTCTACTCTCATGACTACTAACTTCTGCTTTGTAACGGAAAAGCATGCCACACACTTTACAGGGAAAAGTCTTTGCGGGCTTTTCCTCATGCGTTCTCATAATATGCTTTTTTAAATCCCGAAAACTTTTCCCACAGAATTTGCATTCTTTTAATGCTTTCACCCTTCTAATATTCAAATGGTGCAATTTGAAATGATTGTTTCGACGACCTGTTGAAGGGAATGTACATGGACATTTAGAACATGAATAAGGTTTATAATTTTTGTGAACATTTTCATGTTCATCGAAAGCAGCTTTTTTCAAAAAGGTTTGCGGACACATTGTGCATTTGTATTTCCTCTCATCAGTGTGAAGTCTCAGATGATCCGTCAACTTGTGCAAGGTTGGATACTCTTTGTTGCATACCGTGCAAGGCAACATTATGGTCATTTCTTTGTTTGCTTCAGTAAATTTTAAGTCTCTTGGATCTTTTCCAGCAGCTTCAAAGGATTTATGAGCCAGAGTATGGACTGCAAGACGTCCCGGCTTCTGGAAACGCTTGAAGCAATATTCACACTGATCCTCGCCCCTAGTGTGTGATTTATGATGTTCACTCAGCTCTGTTGAAGTTTTGAATGACAGCCAACATTCCCGACAAGAATACTTATTCCGATGGATCTTGAGGTGCAGGTCGAGACGGGATTTAATTGGAAACTTTTTTCCACATGTTTCACATGACAATGGTACCACTTTTTGATGGGAAATTTTATCATGATCTTCCATAGTATTAAAGCTTCGAAAACATTTCTCACATTCTTTACACTGATAATGACGTTTTTCCTGCAGATGATCCTCCAGGTCAGTAACTGATGGAAATGTTGCTTTGCACACCTCACATGCTATAGGGTCCAGGTGATGCAATTTGTGCTTAAATAACTTAGACTTTGTCGGAAAAACCTTGCCACATGTTTCACATTTCAGATATTTTAGAATTGTGATTTTGTCTTCATCCGAGTGTTTCTTTATGTGCTTTGTCATATCGTCATACCTCAGAAATACCTTATGACATACTTCACACTTGTAGGGCCTACTCATATTTTGGAACTTTGAATCATCATTTATTTCCACATCACTCTTTTCCCCACTTGTCTTTGTAGCATCGACTGGTGTCTTTTTTTCAAAGACAGGCGCATTCTTTTCTTCTGCTACAGAAGTTTGTTGAATATTAGAATCTTCTGTTTCTGAAATCTTTCCAATCTCTGACGAGTCTGTTTTCCTCTCTTCACCCGGCCTGTTTGATTTTGCTTGGTCCAGAGACTTGTTGAAGCCTAATTCCCATGTGACTTCTGTTTCCTCGATTTCACTATCATCAATGTCGGAGTCGTCACACGTGAAGTCACTATCTCTGTCACTATCATCACTGAGATTGTCATCAACATCTGGTTCATCATCATCATCATCATCATCATCATCACTCGGATAATACTTTTTAGTTGTTCCACCTCTCAGTTCATAGGAAGATGTATCATGAATAGCCTCATCCATGTTTTCAAGCTGTTCACTGTCATCTCCAATGTGAAGGTCATCTGAAGATGTCAGCTTGTCTGTACTAGTGCAAGGAAAAGGATCCCTCATATCTTCTTTCTCTGTACTAATGCAAGGAGAAGGATCCCTCATGTCTTCTTTCTCTGTACTAGTGCAAGGAGAAGGATCCCTCATGTCCTCTGCTTTCTCTGTACTAGTGCAAGGAGAAGGATCCCTCATGTCCTCTTCTTTGTCTGCATGCTCAACATCACCAATAGCACCTTGATCGTTTTGGTCTTTCCTTGAATCACAATTCAAATCCTGTACATCATTTAATCCCCTGGTATCGTCTGTATCTGTGTTTCTTTGTCTGTCATCTTCCTGTTTCTTGGATGGAGATGTCAACTCATCTTGACCAACATCGACCACCTCCATTGTGGCTGAATCAACATCTGCTTCATTTTGAAGTTTTCTTTGATTGTCCCCAGATATGTCCATGTCTAGACTGTTTTGATTCTTATCAGGCTCACAAGATTTTGTTGCAGTATTCTCCTCTGGTGAATCATCAGTTGCTTTATTCTGGTCAGAACTGTTGTCACTTGCTGGTTTAAGCAAACTTGGGTCCTCCACTTCTTCCGATCCAGGTCCATGTGACATGTTATCTCGGTACTCTTTCAGTATGTCTGAGTGAGTCTGTATGTGCCTCATGACATGGTGTCGGGTGAAGTTGTGAAAATTACAATATGGACACTTGAATCTCATTTTATGTTTATGTCTAAGAACATGACTAACTGCAGAATGTACATCACTTAGAATGACGGAACACAGGGTGCATCTTACTTTCTCACCTTCTTCATCTTCAGCAAGGAACTGCTTGGCATGGTGGGACGTGAAGGATGCTGCATCTAGCACTTCTATGGGAACTGGTTTTGGCAGCCCGGTTTGACCGAGATTCAGCTCTTCAACATGTTTAGAAGCTTTATTGTGTGTTTTTAGGTGCCTTTCAAGATGAAATCTTGAGTAAGTTGCGTGTGAACAAAGCGAGCATTTAAAGGAAGGACTGATAAAATGTCTGAACACATGACTGTATGCACTTCTACGAGTTCCTATATTTTTTTCACATTTCAAACATCTATACGACCCATTTTCATATAAAAGATGTCTTGCTGCATCGTTCATTGTAAATTCTGGCTTTTTACGAGTTTGACATTTTTCTTTGCCTTTGTCCACATTTGAATCTGCATCATTGCTTGCAGTAACTTCTGAAGCACAATCTGTAATGCTGTTAGCAGTTTCCAAATCTTCACCTTCGAGGTCAATGTCCGTTATTGGACCGGAAGTTGGATCGGAAGTTACATCATTTCTGTGAGTTTTTTTGTGGCGTTCAAGAGGACTCCTAAAATAAAATGCTTGTGAACAAAGCGAGCATTTATAGGAACGTCTGAAAAAATGTCTGAAAACATGACAATATGCACCTCGACGAGTTCCTACAGTTTTATCACATTCCAAACATCTATACAACCCATTTTCGTATGAAAGATGTTTTGATGCATCGTTCATTGTAAATTTTGGTTTTTCACCTGCTTTGCTTTCATCCACATTTGAATCTTCATCATTGCTTGTAACTTCTGAAGAACAATCATCAATGCTGAAGGCAGTTTCATTGTCTTCCTCTTCCAGGCCCATGTCTGTTTCCCAATCATCTGAAGCTCCATTTTGGATGCATTGTTTGTCCAAGGTCACCGACCTATCTTGAAGGTCGTCCTGCACATGATCACTGACAGTTTGACTTTCAGAGTTTTTCTGTGAATCCAGAGGCCGATGAACAAAGAAGTGTTCAAAAACATGGCGAAACGCATCAATGCGGTTTTTGTATTCAAATCGACAAATACGGCAAATAAAACGCCCATTTTGCTCATAAAATTTGTCCCGTATTTTTTTAACATCTTCCTCTGAAATTCCACCAACTGTTGCATGCTGGTCTTCGTGTTTACGCTCATGCTTGATAAGAAGTTTGTTTTTTGGAAATAACTGCCAACAATAGCGGCACTTCCAACTATTCTTATTCAAGTGATCATAGACATGACTATAAACTTTACTTTTTTGTGGAAATATCTTTAAACAAATAGAGCATTTATAGTGGTTCCCAATTTTTGAATAATGCTTGTGTATCACAATACATGAAGCAAAAGCATCGTCTTCCTTAGGAGATTTTGCACTGGAAAACATGTTTGTAGCTTCAGATGTGTCAGGATTTGGATCATCCGACCTCTGATCATTCTCAGTACTTTTCTCGTTTGGCTTTATCCGAGTTCCATTCTCAAAAAAGTGACCAAAAACATGCTGATATGCATCTTTTTTAATTCTAAATTTGAAACCACAGATGCGACATGTGGCATGATGTTCGAACTCCAAGATATTTTCTCGTATGTCCTTCACGTCATCATCTGTAAATCCACTCACCTTGGCGTGCTCTTGCTCATGTTTCTGTTCATGGAAATCCAGCAAAACACTTCTGTTAAAAGACTGACCGCAGTACTTGCAATTCGTTCGTTTTCTTCCTAAATGTTCAAAGATATGACAGTACACAGCAGTTCTACTCTGGTAGAATTTTAAACAAATGTTACATTGATATTTCTCGCCAACTTTGGAAAAATTGTTCTTCTCAACTTCTTTGTCTCCTTGTTTTGATGCAGACTGGTCTTTTGGCCTTGATGCTTCCGGAAGCAATGAACTATGTGAAGCAGCAGCAGTCGCTGCAGCTTCACATAGTTCATTGTCTTCGGAATCTGAAACTGATGTACGAGTTTTCACAGTTACTTCCAAATCACTCTGCTTTTCTTGAGATCCTGTGTTCGTGTCAGTTGCATTCTGTCCGATGCCAAAAGAAGATATTTCAATTTCTTTGAAATCAGTTTCATCTGAAACTTTGGAAGGATCAGCGGAATGTGTAAAATCTGGAGACAGAGGAAATGTGGTTTTTCTTTCATTCTCCTGTCCTGTACCTTCTGGCACTGTTTCTTGCAAATCCTGGTTTTTATCCAGTTTATGATCATCTGGAACAACTGGAAGTAAGGAACTCTGATCCATGTCACAGGATGCTTCAAATTTGGTTTTGTCTGGAAACATTGAAGAAACAGGGTTAGAATGTGAAGTCACAGTTCTTTCATTCTCCTGTCCTGTACCTTCCGACACCGTTCCTCCCAAATCCTGATTTTTGTCCAGTTCATGTTTTTTACCCTGGTCCATGTCACAAGCAGCAATAGCAGCTGCAACAACATCGTCAGTGTCATCAATAGTTTCATTGTCGACATCAAAATCACTGTCATCAAAATCCGCACTAGCAAAGACAGCTTTATCAGTCAAACTTGTTTCATGTGCTTCAGAAACTGAGAGTTCATCTTGATCAGAGAAAAAAGAACTGTCATCTAATATCTCATCATCAGAGAATAAAGAAATGTCATCAAACTTCTCAGCATCATCATCCGAATTATCCAATTCAGTTGCACCTTTCAAAGCAAAATTTTGGGTATGTTCTTCAGATAAAGTCAATTTTAAATCTGAATCTGATTGAATTTCAAGAGAATCTTTTGGGGAGAATGAACTTTTAGATTGTACAGGGAGTATTTTTCTGGTATCATCTATTGTCTTCTGTAAAGTTTCATTAAAATTATCCTGAGGCTCTTTGTTGTTCTTCAGTGAATCAGCACTTGGTTCATCCTGGGCTACACAGCTTTTGTCCCTTGGTGAAGTCAACAGAAGGTCATAATCTGAACCAGCACCAGCACCAGCACCAGCACCAGCACCAGCACCAGCACCAGCACCAGCACCTGCACCTGCACCTGCACCTGCACCAGCCTGGCAAAGTTTCCTTTGTTTCTTTACACGAGACACCATGTGTCGTAAAACATGTTGTTTGGTAAAAGCATGGTAATCACAATATGGGCACTTAAATTTCTTTGTCAGTTTATGTCTCATAACATGAGGAATTGCAGAGTTATTTTTCACAATGAGGGAACAAATGGTACATTTTTGTCTCCCATTTTCATCAACAAGAAACTGTTTTGCTTCATTTGATGAAAATGAGGAAGGATTTTTTATCTCTATTGGAGGACTATTTCCATGATGCTTGAAGGGACCATTGCATTGTTTTGTGTGTCTTTCATAATGACTTTTTGTTTGACACGCACGTGAACAAAGTGAACATTGAAAAGGAGACTTCAAGAAATGTGTTTTCACGTGAGCATAAACACTTTTATGAGATTTCATCGTTTTGTCACATTTTAAGCATCTATAATGGCCATGTTCAAATACAGTAAACTTTGACAATTGGTTCATTGAAAGTTTCTCAGTATATCCACCATCGGTGCTTTCATTAGCATTGTTAACAGCTGGAAAAAAGTGACTAAAGACATGTCGGAATGCATCAATGCGGTTTTTGTAATCAAATCTACAGATAGAGCACATAAAGCGACCATTAATCTCCAAAAAATTTGCCTGTATTTTTTTAACATCTTCCTGAGAAATTCCACCAACCGTAGCATGCTGTTTCTCATGTAGTATCTCATGACTTATGAGCTGAGTCTGTTTTACAATTTTCTGCCCACAATAACGGCACTTAAAATTATGCTCATTCAAGTGATCATAAACATGGTGGTAGACCGATTTCTTTGTGGACAACATCTTTGAACAAAAAGAACATTTATATTCAGTACCAACCTTTGAGAAGTGGTCGACAACCTTAGTATTTTGTTTTGAAACACTGTGATAGAAATGTGTTTTCTTGTGACAATCAACACTTGAATGAGATTTCATCGTTTTGTCACAGTTCATTGAAAGTTTCTCGGTATATCCACCATCAGTGCTTTCATTAGCATTGTTACCATCTGAAAAAAAGTGAGTAAAGACATGTCGGAATGCATTAATGCGGTTTTTGTAATCAAATCTACAGATAGAGCACATAAAGCGACCATTATTCTCCGAAAAGTTTGCCTGTATTTTTTTAACATCTTCCTGGGAAATTCCACCAACCGTAGCATGCTGTTTCTCATGTAGTATCTCATGACTTATGAGCTGATTCTGTTTTACAATCTTCTGCCCACAATAACGGCACTGAAATTTATGATCATTCAAGTGAAAATAAACATGGTAGTAGACTGATTTCTTTGTGGGAAACATCTTTGAACAAAAAGAACATTTATATTCAGTACCAACCTCTGAGAAGTGGTCGACAACGTTAGTATTTTGTTTTGAAACACTGTGATCATCTACATTGTGGAACATTGGATTTTCAGTTTGAGATGAATTAGAAATAGGAGCATCTGTCCTTTGAACAGTTTTAGTATTTTTTTTTTTGTCTGGCAATATCCGAAATTCATTCCCCAAAAAGTGATCAAAGACATGACTATATGCATATTTCCTATAACTAAATTGAAAACCACAAATGCCACATTCAATATACTTGTCTTTCTCAAGCATATTGTTTTGTATCTTCTTTACATCATCTTGTGTAAATCCAAGCACTTTAGCATGATCCTTTTTATGTTGTTGTTCATGAAAAACCAGAATATCCTTGTTGTTAAACGAGTGACCACAGTACTTGCAACTGAACAGCTTCCTGGTTTCTAAATGCTCATGGGCAGACACTGCACTTTCACTGCTGAAGAACTTCGAACAAATGCCACACTGATATTTGTCCCCAACTTGGTAGTAATGCTTTTTCTTTTCACCTTCGGCATGTTCATATTTTGCTGAAGATTGATCTTCTGGACTTGAGGAAACTGGTAGTGATCTACTCTGATCCATGTCATGGGATGCTCCAGAATGTGTAAAATCTGGAGACAGAGGAAGTGTGGTTCTTTCATTCTCTCGTCCTGTATCTTCTGGCACTGTTTCTTGCAAATCCTGGTTTTTGTCCAGTTTATGGTCTTCATCTGGAACAACTGGAAGTAATGAACTCTGATCCATGTCACAGGATGGTTCAAATTTGGTTTTGTCCGAGAACATTGAAGAAACAGGGTCAGAATGTGCAACATTTAAAGACACAGTTCTTTCATTCTCCTGTCCTGTATCTTCCAACACTGTTCCTCCCAAATCCTGATTTTTGTCCAGTTCATGTTCTTCACCGTGGTCCATGTCACAAGCAGCAATAGCAGCTGCAACAACATCGTCAGTGTCATCAATAGTTTTATTGTCATCATCAAAATCACTGTCATCATCAAAATCAGCACTCACAAAGACAGACTTTGTAGTCAAGCTTGTTTCATGTACTTCAGGAACAACTGAGGACTCATCTTGATCATCTGGGAATGAAGAATTGTCGTCAAACATCTCAGCTTCAGAGAATGAAGAATTCTTATCAAAGTTATCATCTGCATCATCATCTGAATATTCAATTTTTTTCACAACAAAGTTTTCTGTGTGCTCCTCAGTCATACTCAATGGAAATTCTGACTCTTCTTTCACAACATGAAGATCCAGATTCACACCTGCTGCATCATCACTGTTGTCCTGAACGGAACCAGACACACTGGAGGACTCGGGACCCTGTGAATCAGTAAACTCTCTTGTCTGATTTATCATGTTCATATTAAGTGGTTCTAGAACAACTTTAACACTTGTCATCCGATCTAGGTCAGGAAAGTCACCTAGTAAAGGCTTCTCACCTGTTTCACCGTTTTCTAAGTGACGTTTGATGTGAGTACTGACCCTTTCAATACTGTTGAATTCCTTCTTGCAAATCATACATATCTGTTTGTTGTATTTTGTACAGATGTGTTTCAGAACACTTTGATAATGAACAGGACTTGTGGTCTTTTTGGACACATTTTCTGGACTGGCAAATATATCAGGTAATGACACAGAAGATCCATTGAAAGCACTTTCATCCATGTTTTCAGGAATAATACCACTATCCTCATGAAAGGTGTCCTCATTAATTGCAATGATAGAGTCCACATCTTCCAGAGATGATTTTCCGGATTTCTCAGCTTCATTTCTTTTTCTCTTTGCACTCTTTTTTGTTTTTGTAACTGATTGTGCAGTGTCAAGTAGAGCTTGAGGTTCTATTGGTAAAGTTATGTCACTATCTGGACTTAGCATACGCATCAGTCCAACAGCATATTGTTTCACATGCATGTTTTTATGCTTTTGGAACTTTTCAGCTTTTGTGAATATTGCATTACATTCACTACATTTAAACAACTTTGAAGAAAATGATTTACTACCTGACTGACAACTTTTTGGAGAAAAACTTTGTTTATTAAGTTTCTTTGCCTTGTTTCTTTGCTTTTCCTGGTAACGGTGATAGCTTGCATGCAGTTTTGCCTTTGGTTGGCTTGTTATATTCTTCTTGCAAATAGAACAGGAATAATTCCTACCCACTTTTGTGAAAATGGACAACAGATCAAGAGACTCATTAGTGTTTGAATGTTGAGAATGTGCTTGTGCAGACTGCACTGAAGACATCTCTCCAGAATTTAATGCTTTCTTTTTTGTGAACTTTTGCTTGTTGAATCTCTTCTCATTTGGCGTACAAATTCTTGAAGATAAAACCTGTGTGGTAAGTTCAAGTTTGTTTCTTTGCTTTTCCTTTTTACGGTGATAGCTTGCATGCAGTTTTGCCTTTGGTTTGCTTTTGATATCCCTCTTGCAAATAGAACAGGAATAATTCTGACCCACTTTTGTGAAAATGGACAACAGATCAAGAAACTTCCAATGTTGAGAATGTGCTTGTGAAGACTGCACCGAAGACATCTCTCCAGAATTAAGTGCTTTCTTTTTTGTGAACTTTTGCATGCCCAATCTTTTCTCATTTGATTTAAGACTTTTTGAAGATAAAACTTGTTTATTAAGTTCAAATTTGTTTCTTTGCTTTTCCTTATAACGGTGATAGCTTGCATGCAGTTTTGCCTTTGATTTGCTTTTAAAATCCCTCTTGCAAATAGAACAGGAATAATTCTGACCTACTTGAGTGTATATAGACATCAGGTCAAGAGATTGAGTACTGGGCACCATCTTGCTTTTTGTCTTAGGTGAAAATGTGTTTTTTTGTACTTTAGTTCTTATCTTTGAATCTGGCGATATTTCAGGGTGGTTGTTCCAATGTTGAGTAAAAGAATTTCTTGAGGCAAACTTAAGACCACATACTTGGCACTTGAAAGGCACCTTGCTTTCATGTGTTCTTGCATGCAACTTCAGGACTTGACTTGAACCAAAACTCTTGCTACAAATTTTACAAGTTAATCCTGGCTTAAAGATGTGAGTCCTTTTATGCATTTCAATCTCTGACAGCGGATAATCTTTTCCACATATGTTGCACTTCTCTTCACTCTCTTGCACAACATCATCTCCAAAGATGTGCTCCCGGAGATGTTCACAAAGGAGAGTAAAGTCTGGGAAAGTCTTCCCACATTCATGACAGTCGAAGGACCTCTTGTCATCGTGAGTTTTGACGTGGATCTGCAAACACCAGGATGTGGTGAACTCCTTCAGACAAATGCCACACTCGTACTTCACAGACTCGGTGCTCGCCATGTTAGTTTCACCTTCGGCCATTTTCATCTAATGTGTGTAGCTCTTGTTTTTATCATCTGAAAACAAACGAAGAAAATAAGCTTCATGTGACAATTCTTTTAGGGACATTTAAAGGGTGGTGGTACATAGTTCAAGGTTTCGTGGATGTCAACTCATGGTTTGTTCGTAAGTTCACGACGTTTCGGGGCATATGCTTGCTCCTTCATCAGGTGAATTTGTGA
>JAULCD010031088.1:0-12548 GCA_032361085.1 Calliostoma canaliculatum | reverse complement strand
ATTGGCCTAGTGATATGGTTTGTGAGGTTGTAGACTTCACCCATTGGCCTAGTGATATGGTTTGTGAGGTTGTAGACTTCACCCATTGGCCTAGTGATATGGTTTGTGAGGTTGTAAAATTACGGCGGTTTTGTGCAATGGGGACCTCAGGGCTCCAAATATTTTGACAATTTTAGTACTATTTTCATTTCTTTTGGGATCTCTAAATTTACAATGAGTGATCCATTTCTTTTTACTCCTTTGTTTGTGACATATTGAGTAATTTCATTGTTTTATTTTTAAAATGTCTCATACTAATGTAAAGTTTAGTACCTCATTAATTCCTTCTTATTGACAGGTACATTAGTCTTGCTCCAAACTGTGGAATGTTTATAGAGACTTGTCGACATTCTATAAAATAAGCAAGTCTAGGAGCTACTATTCCACATGAACTCAGTTTTCAGAAAAGAAATACAGCTTTTTGAAAAATTAAAATTGAAATAAAAGTATTTCATAGAATAAATTTTGGTCTAACTGGTACATCTTTAGTTTTAGTTTAACACCACCATTCTGTAACAATTTATATTTTGTGCAGATATTACCAATACTACCTATACTTAATACTATCAACAATACCATTCTGTAACAATTTAATTTTTGTGCAGGTATTACCAATACTACCAATACTTAATACTATCATTAAACCATCTACGGTCACTCTCTCTTTGGCAACTGTCTCAAGAAACTCCTGACTTCCACTGCATCATCTAACACATGCACACTCACATAAACATTGCACAGTAAAACAACAAAGCTTACATTGAACTTTCAGTGGACTTACACTGCAGTAAGTTAGGCCAAATAAAAAATATGTTCCGATTACCCGACCTTGCCTACATTATGGGTGCCGAGCCTAATTTTTTTTTAGTTTTCAAATTGCAACTGATACAGGCTGTTGAAAACATATCCTGTGATAATTTGTTTAAAAGAGCTATTTTAAACAAATTATCACAGGATAGGTTTTTTAACAGCACAATGTGGTCACAGTTTTAAGACTGGCTGAATTCCACTCAGCAATATAAGGGTTAAAATTTGATATCATAATAAAATATTTCAATAAAAAAATAAAATTCCAGACCGACCTACCCTAAATTTTTAAAGACATGTAATCGGAACCACAGCATTTTTTTTGTTTAGCCTTAGCAAACTAAAGATCAGTACGCAAAGTGTTTATGTCACACTGAGTTAAAATTTAACAAATTTTTTTGAAAATGTTATGTGTTTTGGTACATTTTTAATTATATGGGTGCAGTCAACCCTCGTTAATGAGGACGGTGTCGTTTTTCGTTAAAAGCGTCCGAATAGGGAAATGGACGGTTTGCTGAAACGAATTTACATTGGCTGACAGAGATTAGTTACAGCTTGAGTTTGTCCGGATGGTGCGGGAACTGGATTACTGACGTCCGCATTAACGAGGGTTGACTGTAAATCCTTTTATGTTTGTGTAAAATATGCAAAAATTCAGCTCATCTGGAGCCCAGCCCCGTTTCTCAAAGCTATCTTAGGTTAAATTGATCTTAAATGATTTTTTAAAACAATGTCGTGTGGAGTTGTTTCTTACCGTAGCTTACGACTGTCATAGCACAGAAATCGATTTGGAACCGGTGCCGAATGGCACTGGTTTCAAAACAATCTCTGCACTACGACAGTCGTAAGTCGATGTTATATTTTAGCTCTTACGGTCAACTTAGCATAAGATTGCTTTGAGGAACGGGGCCCTGTATCCTAGCTGCTCACACGGTAAGCACAGGGTTAAACCCTTCAAAATAACCTTTGATTTATCAGTACTCATCAACACTGGCAGGTTTTGCATCAACTCACAAAAAGTTTTTAAGAGTCTCATTACACAGAGCTCTATGAAGGCTAAGCTATCTTAACTTTCACCTCAAGGCTCTCATGAGTGCTAAAATGAAAGTTAAGACGTCTTAACCCTTAAAGTCCTGAACACAACATTTGCTCATTTTATTTTTTAAATTCCAAATGTAAAAGGATGTTGAAAACCTATCCTGTGGTAATTTGTTTATAATAGCTTCTACAAAAGTTTGCTTGAACAAATTATCACAGGATAAGTTTTCAACAGTACAAGGTGGTCGGAGTTTTAAAATCAACTCAGCACTTTAAGGGTTAACTTAATAAGAGCTATGTGGAATGGGACCCAAGCCGCTGCAAAACAATTGAAAAATTGTTTTAAAGAAAAGACACCGAACTTTGAAATAATCACCAACTCAAATACAATAGATTTTTATCACTAATTTAAAAATTAAACTTAATGATTCCAATAACCTGGGTTTTATAGGTTTATTTTTGCATCATAGAAAGATAGATAAAAAATCTTTTGGTGAAACTAATCATTTATTAATGTACAATAAATATGTTTTAGTTGAAATGTCAAAAACATAACAAAGACATCTATTACTCATACTATAATAAATATTTTATAAGAATAAAATCTGGTAGAATACAAATAAATGGTTTAAAGCATTATATTAAAATTATATTTGATTTTGTTACCCAAAAATAAATAAATTGTTTACCTACTACAATAAATCAGATCTAAAATAAAGCACAAGATCTTCCTGAAATTCATTGATCCCATGCTGTTGTGAGGCTACACTGCTCATACTTAACAACTACAAAAAACAACAGACAACGGAATCCGTAAAGGAGGCTGCTAACAATGCTCTTGGTGACTCGCACAAGTCAGCCGGCAGTCAAACAAACAGCTAGACAATGGTCAGGTTATCGACATCACTTGTATTGATTTCCAGTTCACAAGCTATCAACATGCACCCATCAATCTGTCAATCAAGTTTACCTACCTGCACAAGAAAAACTAAATTTTCCCAAGTTTTGTTGGGGAAGCAAATGAAGTGTGTCTGATGCTGCAAGTTTCATGAAGCGTGAGGAGTCGGCAAGTCCGCTGTAACTGTCAAGTGTGATCTGTGGTGATGAGCTCTAAACATCCTCACTTATCTACACTGATTCATCGTACTCAAGCATGGCTTCCATGCCTTTTGTCACTAGACTCAGGTCATGTGACTGTTGTCATGGTTATTGTTCGGCCTTTGTGCTTGTTCGATACTTCGCCACCATCAGTCAGCAAATCTATAAATCTGGGTTATTCACCGACTGTTTATTAACCCTTCTTAATGCCTGACCCATTAAACCCACCCAGAGCTCTGCACCCTCACCAGTCAAAATCTCACAGCAAAACTGTCCAGTATTCAATGACTGCTCCTTTAATTGATGACAAATAAGATCTCAAGGGACACACTTTTAATCCTCATGCATAATTAAGGTCTTATGAAAGCCTAAGGCTTGCGCATCTTAATTAACGGAACCTAATTAATTGGCCAATCCTCAGGAAACATGTGTTCTTCTGCTATAATTTTGTCGCTTGTTTTGGAACATCAATAAAAGCTCAACGGAAAAAGAGAAAAATTTGACAACATGATAAAATAGCGTTCTCCAATTGCAACATGATTTGATTCTAATTAGAGCAACCTTGCAATTATCTTACTTGCTTTGTCATCGGTATAACAAAGAGCTTTACTTTTAACTTGAAATATCTATCCACAAAAATATTTAATTGTTTAAAAAATAAAAATAAAACCTCCCATTTCATTTGTTTTCACTTTTAGGACAATTTCCCTATTTTTGTTATTATTAACTATATTGATAAAATAATGTTTTAAAATTAAATTGTGTTAAAAATGTTTTAAACACATTATTATATTAATGATAATGAAAATATGCTTTTAAAATATCTTTAAAAAATTTGATTGGCTAATTTTACAAATAAATTTAAACTTTGAATCATCATTTCATAGTTCAAAATTAAAACCACAAGACCTGAACTTAGCCTGATAGCAGTGTATTATATAGTGTTCATATATTAATATAGCTCTTTTAAACAAATTAAATTATGGCATGATAGGTTTTCAACAGCTTATGTATAATACAAGACTTTAATGGATGTCAACTTCTTCTTTCCTAAAATGGGTTAATGACTCACTTAGCACTTTAAGGGTTAATTCAAATGCCCTGAAAATGTTTGACATATGAATCAAGATGACAACCGTAAGTCTTGAATTATGCTGTTCTAGTAAACTTATTTATATCACAATTTGGACACTGAAACTTTCAAAAAACAATTTCAGTTAATATTCAACAGGGTTAAATGTTGGCCATTATATATATCCAGATCAACATTCCAAGTGTTCTCTAACTCTGTAACTGTAAAGGGCCATTTATCTGCAACTTGCATGGCCACTGCATGAGTCTAGCCCACAGTATACCAGATCATGATAATGGTGACCATATATGCATTGAAATTATCAGGCATAATACTGTGAAATGCACCCATTCACGGGATGCTTACTATAGTAGAACACTTACATATTATCCATAATTAGGCCACTCATTATGCTACAAAAGACCAGGTAAATTAACGGGTCCTAGGTGGATAAAAGTAATACAAAGTGCTGCAGCCTCATCAACTGTGCTGAATTACGGCTATATACATGGTTTTTATTCACTTAATTATTGTTAACTGTCACAGTTTTAAATCAATTGGGGTTAGTCAGTTAGGGTTTAACACCGCTTTCAACAATTTTTCAGTTATATTGTCAGATTTTACAGTAGGGGAACACCCAATTTCGCTCTTTGAAATCTGCGAGTCTCAGCTGGTCCTGACGAACCAAGGGTAATGCAAGCATGGCACCCTATCCCCACAGCCCTATAGAACGATTCTCCCCTGCTAAGATTGAGGCCGAGCTCTTGGAATTTATTTATATGCATGTTTGTGTGTCTGCTGGTTCCAGATCAGATATTTCACCGATTTTTAATGTGCTAGCTCATGGAGACATCATGTTGCAGATTACATGAATATCCCACTCAGACACAGTATACTGACTCTGGGCTAACAAGTCCTTACGACGAACCATCGCAAGAGTGCACCTTTTATAGCGTCTTTTAAACCGCCGCGTTTAGACATCAACCCTCGAACCTATCACACCCTGTTTTTAAACAGATGCTCTAAAGACAACAGCACAGAGGCTGGTGTTTTACATCAAAATATGGTTGTTCAATTTCTCATTTAAACTTTATTAATAGAGTGAAAACTAATAATTTTGTTTCACAAGTTGCAAATAGTATAATATTTGTTTATATAAAAGTATGTATCTGTTTTGTTGTTACATTTAAAAATATTTATTTCATGCAACATTCTTTAAAAAACAGAACAAAATACAAAATTAATTTAATTGAATACAAAAATACCAAAACAAAGACTTCAGTGATTATAAACTCAAGTAATACGTAATAATTTGATTAACTGATTTGAGGCTCATTCGCAAAGCTATCACAAGCTAAAATTTGGTCTTAGCTAATATTTTTCATGACCATTTAACACTTCAACCAAACACTCGAAGGAAGCTCGGGAAAAACAAGGTCTTGTTCCGCAAAGCTCTTACAAAGCTCAGCTGTCTTAACTTTCATCTTAGCAGTTTCGTTACAAGGGCACTAAGATGAAAATTAAAACGTATTAGTCTTAAAATAGCTTTGTGGAACAGACCCGAATCAAGATATTTCAAACAACTCTTTTCAAAGTGTTGAATTGTCAGATCAAAACACCTTTAGTTTCCTCTTTCTTCAGGAGAAAGAGAGACCCGAGACACCATGACAAACTCTTCCTTCAGGCTCTGGGTCCCATTCAACAAAGCCCTTATAAGACTAATACATCCTTACTTTCAGCTTAGTAGTCTCAAAATGAGAGTGCAAAGATGAAATTAACTCTTCGAGAGCGTAGTCAAAGATTTGCTGTTTTAGCGTCCAAATCTTAACAAAAACAGGCTGTTGAAAAATTATCCCACGGGACCTCTTTCAAACACAATACCACAGGATAGGTTTTAAACAGCACCAAGTGGTCACAGTTGTAAGTCTTCTAAACCACAGCTCAATTAGCCAGTATTTCAAAAGAAGAAAATGTACGGTCACCAGAAAATGAGGAGGGTCAATAGACAAGCAAATTTGGTTCACAGTACAAGTTCACCTGATAATCAGTGCAGGTGTGCTGTAAAATAATTGGCAACCTTCAACCTTGTGCAGCATACAAGTACTTCCTGGTGCCCACACATGCCTTCTGTATATTAAGCAGTGTTTGAAACAGCTGTCAGCTTGGGTCCCGCTCCTCAAAGCGATCTTCCGCATAAGCAATTTTTGAAACAATGTCCTGTAGCTTAGGACTGTCGTAGAACAGAAATCGATTTGGAACCGGTGCTTCTGCATTACAACAGTCGAAATGGTGTATTTTAAACCACTCAAGATTATATACAGTTTTTGTGATATCAAACTAGTTGTTAAAAACGTATCCGTGGGTTATTTGTTTTAAAAGAACTTCTTAATATCTTAACTTCATAATTACTGGCCCACGTGTATCAATTTTATACCAGACCACAATATTAAGTCACAGCCTACATTATCTGGTTTTACTGTAAATCTATGGGAAATTCCTATTTTGTGGTCACATAAAACAAACTTATAGTCTTGAATATTAACAAGTTTAACCCTTACAGCATGAATGTCATTCTGGATAAATCCGTGGCATGTCATCTTTGTTTCCCTACGTTGCATAGCCCTGGACACACGGATACGTTTTCTGTCGATTTGCAAGTTGCGTTATCGTCGCTATCATCCAATCAAACGCTTAGCACAACAAACCCTGTCCAACTGCCAAACCAATGAGAATCGTTCTTTTAAAAGTTTGACTTCAATATACATTTAACGTGCCCTTAATACAATTATAAAACAAAGACGTGTCATTTCATTGGACAGCAATTTTTACAGACATATAATGCAGATCGACAGAAAGCTTGCCGGCCGTGTGTCTAGGGCTGTGCAACGTAGAGAAGTGAAGATGACATGCCATGGAGTTATCCTGCACAATAGGGACTAACTGGTCACAATTCCTAAATTATCCGATATTCCCAAATATAGCCATTTGCAAAATGCACACAAGTGTAGTCATTGTCCTTTATGCAATCGAAATCTGAAAAAAATGTCTGCTGATTAATACGCTTGAAAATGACAAAAAAGGCGAAACAATCATTTTCAACTATTTGTTTGATTTGTGTTGCTATTTGGCCTCTGCTGGCACTGGTGGACTTGAAGAACGTTGGGGTAGGTCCAAACTCTGTTCAAGATTCTATCAAATTTCATCAGTTTGAATAAATATTTGTCCAGTTTTCAGACGGCTGACAATTAATTTTCCATGAAGTTCTAGTGTCTGCCCCATTGGAGTGCTTTACATTGTCAAGAGAATAAAGTACGCAAGTATGATTGGTTGTTTATGTTTGTCCCGGGTTTGTTGACTCTCCGCCATTGTCCAATTTATGATATGAAATATATTTTTGACAAATAATCTGTTTCACTATGAAGGATAGGATAAGTGCAACCGTCCACATATAAATCAATGGACTATGAACTATTTTTGGTGTTGTCATATTGATTTTGTTTGTGTAAGGTTGACTCTTAAAGTATTAAGCAAAACGTTTATTTGTTTCGTGTTAAGACTCTGACTAAAATAACCCATTGAAAACTTACCATGTGGTGATTTGTTTCTAAGAGCTCATTAAGGAGCTCTTTTAAGCAAGTCACGGCAAAATATGAGTAAACATTATAAGGTCAAAGTTTCAAATCCTATTAAAATCAATTCAGCACTTGGTCGGTCAGAGGTCAGGGGGTTGACCTCTCTCAATAAATTTGGCGCTGCTATATAATAAGAATGGGAAAAAACAATATCATTAAAACCAGTTCTTTTGTGGCGTTACGCTGCACAACTCCACAAAAGGACTGGTTTTAATAATACTGAGGAAATAATAAACTAAGTAGACATTTGATTAGGAGTACATTGACTCCTAGATTTAGTTGAGAAAAGAGGCAGATTCACGAGATATTAATACTTTTGAGTTATTATTGTGCATGATGTGATCAACAATAGGGCACATGGTAAATATTCCAACAAAATCTTTGATTATTTGACATTTACCGACTGATTCCTGTGTGTCTGTTAAAAAAGACATTAGTTATCTTATTAATGTTGTCGAATCTTATTATATTTGTAATATTTTAAATAATTGTACATGTAAGTTGAAACACTGCTAATTTCTAAAATCAGATAGTTTACAATTTATATAATATCAACTTCAATTTTATAAATCTTAGTCTAGCACTTGTGTAACTACTAACTTTACAATAGCCACTTGGCCAGACCCAATTAACTATGAATTGTACTTTTCCCTTTTCTCCTGATTGGCTTTGCTCATTTTGTAACCACCTGGTTTTTAAAAGGGATATGTCAAAGTGAACATGTGGCAATCTATTCTGTGTGTGTGTGTGTGTGTGTGTGTGTGTGTGTGTGTGTTATTCTTGGATGCCAGTTCCTAGCTGAGAGGGTTATTTCTGTTTGCTCTGGAAACAATGTTGGATCTCCTTTTTATCAGAATGTGTATCAAGTGACCATCACAGTGACTGCCACAGGCAACCTCCTTGCCACACAGTGAGTTTATATTGTTGAGAAATAAACATGGCTGCCATTAACCAACAGTTGCCGTTTGTATGTGTCCTGGTAACCCCAAACATCCACAGGCTGTCATATTAAATATTTAAATATCAATTGTTTTAACAAGTTTTATTGAATATTCCAAACGATTTTAAACAATACATTAATCTATTTTAACTCTCCAATCACCGACCTAATTTTAGTGGAGCCAATAACGCTGCCCACCTTGTGATATTATGATCTATGTCATTGTCAATCATGGTCGATTTACAATAACCTCAGGTCAGACAAATGACAATTCTTTTGACAATCAACAGAATCATTCGACCTATTGAAATCGATATGTGATGCTTACAGCTCTAAACAAATTACATCTAGGCAATCAGCAGCACGCGATAGACACAACTTTGATTTTTGTTGAAATAAAGTCGGCTTTCCACATTAACTTTTATACATAGTGTAATTTTTAAAATTATAACACCATTTTTGTTTTTTTCAAAAATATTCCAAATTAAACACTAATGCTTTGACAGCTAAGGCTTGACTTACGAATGTCATATAATTATTTGATGAATACCAATCTTCCCCAAACATATAACGTGACGCTTGATTCATGCTGGTGTGACAGGTTCCCGCTGAAATCAATAAACTGGAAGAGGATACACATCTCAGTAATTTACTCTTCAGGGGCTGAGGTAGAAATTGTAAGTCTTAAAACTATGACTATCTTGTGCTGTTGAAAACCTATCTTGTAATAGTTTGTTTAGAATAGCTCCTATCACAAGATCAGTTTTCCAACAGCCCTTTTAGTTTGGTTTCTAAAACGGAAACAAATTGCGGTTAACACTCAGAGGGTTAACACATAAAAACTCACTGAGACTTCACCCATTATACGATATACAAAAAAACCCCAAGAATATCTGTCAATTAAATCTATATCAGAACGGATATCTGAGACGTATCTTCTTCCTAAACCAAACTCACACCGTCCCGTTTCAAGCAAATGACCAAAAAATAATTAAATTTATCAAACTGAAACTGTAATATTATTTCTGACAAGGTGAAATAGCCAAATTGTATTAGTAATGCTGCCTTAGCGTTTAACTTAAGCTACTCAGCACTACATAACATTCACCATCAGCCTCGTTTTGGAATCATTAGGTGTAACATGACAAAATCTTAACCGAAGGGGACTCACGGACGATACTAAGTAAGGACGATACTAAACCGTGTTTTGTTGGACAAAAGCATTTCAAGAAAAGTTATTGGCCTGATGTATGCATTTCGCAATCTTAGTGTTAAACAATGGCCAAGATACTTGCAGTTGTGGAGATACGTAAGTGACCGATCTGATCATAAATACACCTTAACTTGGCTAGTTTTCATTTGTTTTAGTCGTGTTACATATATTCACGTTACTCAAGATGATAAATCCTATTGAAATGCATCCACAATTGTAAATTCCGCAATTTACCAACTCAACATAGGCAAAAGCTTTTGGATCACTTGAGACCAATTAGTAAAACACCGTGCTGGAATCTGATAAAACACAAAGAATTAAGTTTAATTTCTTTTTATGTTTTTTGTCTTTTGTTTTAAACGTTCGAGCTATTAACAAGTTTCGCCTAAACTTTAAAAAAACTTTTTCTTTTACAAACATTTTTATTTGGTGTATTTTGGTGTATTCTGCTGTATAGATAAAGTCAAATTTAAATAAGCAAATAAGATTTTGTTCGGTAGCAAAGCAGTTTTTTTACTTCTGTTTTTTGGTGAATACTCAACTCGGTTTAATAAAAATTGAAAAGTCTGTAAAAAATCATCAAAGACATGCGCTAACCAAAGTTCAACAATATATTTTAAAAAACCACGTGATTTCTTTTAAGGACATTAAGCAAACAGTAAAAAACAGCTTCCCGAGTTTCAAAGAATACGAAGTCTACTTAATCATCCGCAACAAAAGGACATCAAAAACCAAAAGTGCACATTTTGTTAAGAGGTAGGTGCTCTGAATTAATAACGTTTCTTTAATTCCGTTTGAAGCTTAAGACTTCACCCTAAGAGTGTTAAACCAAGACAAGGGCTTCACAAGAACCTGTTACTGTTTAAAACATACTCTGTGGTAAGCTGTTTAAAGAAACGCCAGACAACACACTATTAGCTGTTTAGCAGTTGATATTGGTTGGCCTTACTGGACACGTATGACCGATACAAAGCACCCAAAGAGATAGTTTGATTACAACTATCCTTTATCATCACTGAGACCCTGTTCCTCAAACCGATTTTAGCGTTAAGATAATCGTAAGTGATTTTTAAACAATGTCACAGGCTTACGACTGTGGTGGTGCAGAAATCTATTTGGAACCGGTACCAAATGGCACCGGTTCCAAAGCGATCTCCGCACCACTACAGTCGTAAGCCAGAGTTATATTTTAGCACTAACGATCAACTTAGTTTAAGATTGCTTTAAGGGAACGGGGCCCAGGTTGACACAATTCATGGTTTAAAAGCACACTTTAAAGTAGTATTTGTTGCTCGGACAGCGATAGGTTCATCAACAGACTTTTACCCGAGTTGGCCAATTCAAAGTTTCTGCTATTTTGGGGGATTTATCCTTCATCGCGTTTGTAAATGACATAAATTACACTTTGAGGACATATTTACTGAAGAGGGAAAGTTCCACAGGACACGTTTGTAACCTTTTTTTTATAAATGAGTTGTTGAAAACCAATCCTTTCATCACAAAATATGTTTTTAACAGCACAAGGTAGTTACAGTTTTATGTTCTATTAAATTTAGTTCTGCACTCTTTGTATTTATAGCTGTCTCTTATTCTTTAAGTTACTAAGTTCAAGTTTGCAAAAGTAAAATCAAATGTGACGACACTCAGTATTGTAATGCTTTATAAGTGAAGCGCCTATTTCTTTGTGCGTTATGTTACTTGTGAACGTTGAAGTATGTTTAGGTTTACGAGTCCGATATAACACAAATCAACCACACACTTTGCTCAGCAAGAATTTTGTTGAAGGTTATTGACGGTTCAGTGTGTTTTGTCACAGGTTTTGTAATAGACCCTGGCTTGTATCAGTCGACATTTATCATATTAGTAAACTAAAACTGTCACTACGCCCTGTTCACCCTCCTCTTAGCCCTTGCAGTATGAAGCTAAATATTTGCAATGTTGAATGTTTAATTGTAAATATAAATAGGCTGTTGAAAACCCACCCGTAATAATTTGTTTAAGAGAGCTTATTTTGAGAGCTCTTTAACTAATTATCACGGAATATGTTTTCAAAGGGATAACACCTATTTATACTGGAATTTAAACATCAATACCAATAAATGTTGTGCTTATCACATTAAGGGTGAATATTGTGAATTATCTTATACACAACTAGGTTTGTGATGTGTGTAATCTCCGAGTCAAGACTCATTACACTTGGTTCGTCAGTACCAGCCGAAAATCACAGGTTGCACAGAGTCGCATCAAGTTAAAGACCAACGGCTATCTCACCCACTCACTTTTTACCCTTACAGTCCAAAATAAGTTACAAGAAAGCTTATATAAAACAACATACCACACGGAAAGTTGTTGCAACAACCCAGCGTTGTTTAAACTCGTTTACACCCATTTCAGCAGACACATGGTTGAAGCAAATTTGACATTTGTCTTCATTATTTGGACTCTTTTTATAAAAATGGACGAACTAAAAAATATTTCAATATTTTTCAAAAAAACTTTGCAGGTAGATCAATCAGGTGGTGATGCCTTTTGCTATTTGGGAAATGTTGTGATTTTTATTTTTCTCAGTTCCCATGGAAACAGATGGGTTTTGTCTCAAAAAGCGGTTTCATTTTGTTTCCGCAGCAGAACTCGAAAACCGTTCAATGTTTTTTAACAAAACTTTGCAGGTAGACCCATTAGGTGCTGAAGTGGTGCCTTTTCCTATTG
>JAULCD010031087.1:0-18508 GCA_032361085.1 Calliostoma canaliculatum | reverse complement strand
GTGCAATAAAGAAGTTGATTATCCATAAAGTTTGTCATATTCAGTACCTACAACTTCTAGAATGCCTCTCAAACAACTTCATTGGATGATTATAAAAATTACTTACATTTTCTATACAATGTCCAGCCATGATGTGTGGCAATTTTAATAGTCATAATAAAATGTGGGGTAACGGACATACAAATTATGCAGGTAGAAACCCTTCTTGACGATACAGGTTGTGTACTGCTAAACACTGGCAGTATGACTCGTATAAATGCTGGCAACTTCAGTTTCTCAACTCTGGATCTTACCTTTGTTTCCCCCTTTTTTAGTGTTTAAATGCCAGTGGGAAGTTTATCAACATTATAGCCTAGGAAGTGATCACTTTCTAGTTTTTACTGAAATATCTTTTCAACCCATACAATCTTATCTAAATCGAATTCCAAGGTGGAGATTCAAACCTGCAAACTGGTGTGACTTTTCTAACCTGTGTAGCACTGAAATTACTTTTAACAGATTATATTGAAAGCTTTTATTCCAAGATCACGTCATCTCTTAATAAAATATCAAACAAAGTTATTGGTAGCACATCTGGAAAACCCACGACACGGGTTTTTCAGTATTGGTGGAATCAAGAAGCTAATAACGCTCGACAGAAGGCCTATAATAAAATTCGCAGGACACCTCTGCCAGCCGATTTAGAAAACTTTTGTCGTAAACGGGCAGAGTTCCAACATATCGTACAGTCATTAAAACGCAGTAGTTGGCGGTCCTACATCTGCACAATAAACAGAAATACATCCCTGTCTTCAATTTGGTCCAAAGTAAAGCGCATCGGTAGGAATAGTAAAAGATCTCCTATCCCTGTTCTTGACCAAAATGTTAAAATTCATGAGGACAAGACTAATGTTTTAGCAGATCAATTTGAAGCTGTTAGCAGTTTTGAGAAATTTCCAAACGCATTTAAAAATGAAATTGACAATTTTGAACTTGAGATTATTCCTATATTCTTTACTACAGCCCATTTCTGAATATGATAAGTCCTTTACTTTGGGAGAATTAAAATCGGCCATATCAAAAGGCAAAAATACATCTCCAGATGCTGACGGATTGTGTTGTGTTACGAACACTTCAAACAAATGCCTGATTCTTCTCTGGACGTTGTACTAAAGCTCAAAAATCAAAGCTGGCTCTCAGAAAAAGTACTCATAGACTGGAGACACGTTGTTGTTATACTTGTTCCTAAACCTGGAAAAGATTCTTTTATTGCCTGCTTCATAGCGGCCAATAGTGCTTACTTCAAATCTATGCAAGATCATGGAAAGGCTGGTAACAAATTGGTTGAGTTTTTACTTGGAATCTAATGAATTGTTATCAAGGCTCTAATGTGGATTTAGGAAGACTCGCTCTTGTATAGACCACCACCTTGTAAGATTAGAAACTGAAGCACAAATCAAGAGTATATGCTGTGTGTATTTTTAGATATTGAAAAGGCATATGATATGCTTTGGCGAAATAGGCTTTTACTTAAATTACAAGCCTTGGTGTAAAGGGACAAATGTTACAGTGGATAAAATCCTCATCTGAACGAACCATACAAGTTCGTATTGGTCAACACATGTCTGATATGCGCATAATTGTTAATGGCACGCCTCAGGGCAGTGTTATAAGCCCTTTGCTGTTTAATGTTATGATCAATGATTTCTTCAATGATCTCCCATGGAATAATGATGCGTCACAATTTGCAGATGATGGTACTTTTTGGAGACGTTTTGGTAACATCGAGTATGTACATCAATCAATTCAAAAGTTTAAATATTATAGACCGTTGAAGTTTCAAGGTATCAACTTCCAAATCAGTTGCTTTGTTTTTTACTAGACGTAAAATTCCCTAAAAGCTTAAGTAACATATCGGTGGTCATGTTATCAAGTTCAATAAAAGTTCAATGCTACAATTGTACAAAGCTTTGATTTTGTCTAGATTAGACTATGGTTGTCAAGTCTTCATGAATGCTGCAAAAAGGCGAAACTTGATTGTGTACAGTCTAAAGTTCAAAGAATTTGCACAAAAGCCTTAAAATTTTCAATTACTCCATTTTCTGCCTTGCAGGTCGAATGCTCAGAACCCCATCTGCATAATCGTCGTCTCAAAGTTGATTTAAAATAATACTTATCTTCAAAAACTGCAACTAAATATCAACCAGCAACTGATATATTATGTGACTGTGTTGAGTATGCAATCTGCGACTGGGAAACTGGAAAACAACCTTTTGGTTTATATATTCAAGAAAATTCTTTTCAGTTTAACTTACAGGATGTAAAGTTAAATTCTGCGTTTACCTTACCTAAAACGACTACGTGGTCTCTAACTCAACCTTGTTTATCTCAGACTTTGACAAAACTTGTCAATAAACATTAATGTCCCCAAGCGTCATTAAAATTTTGGCAACAGAATCCATCAATACCCATTATGCCAATTTTACACATAATAATACTGATGCATCAAAAGATCCCAGAACTGGTCATGTTGGTGCTGCGTTTTATATTCCTCAACTTGATGTGTCCAAAAGTTTTAGAATAAATGATCACTTGTCTGTATTTGCTGCTGAATTATCAGCTATTCTCCAAGCTATAACTTTTTACTTACCCCTTATCAGCAATTCAAACAATTAATCCGGTATACATGGCCAGCGCAGCGACTTATTATATGAAATATTCTACCTTGGTACGGTTCTGAACAGTATGTACATTAGCTGAGATATTGTATGGATCCCAGCACACGTTGGTATAGCAAGGAATGAAGAGGTTAATAAATCTGCTAAGTTTGCTCTCAACAATAAAAAAGAAGAAGATAGTGACCATATCAGACCAATTCTAAGAGATTTGACATTCGTTATTTTATTCTTATTAAATGGCATCTAGGCAAAATAATTGGGATACTGCAACTACAGGCAGACACATACACTCTGCATGTTCTGTTACTATTTTAAAATTCGCCGTCGTTGTCGAAGAGAAGATGTAGTGTTAACTCGCCTCAGGCTTGGTCATTGTGGCTTATATAAAAGTTTTTTAAACAAAGATATTTCTCCAGTTTGTGAAAACTGTCCAACACAACGCCCTGAAACCGTTCAGCACTATTTAATCGCGTGTCCAGGGCCCCGTTCCTCAAAGCGGTTTTAGCTAAGTTGATCGTAAGTGCTAAAATATAACACTGGCTTACGACTGTCGTAGCGCAGAGATCGCTCTGGAACCAGTGCCATTCGGCACCGGTTCCAAATCCATCTCTGCTTTACAACAGTCGTAAGCCTACGATAAAAAACTTCACAGGACAGTGTTTCAAAAATCTCTTACGATCAACTTAGCCTAAAATCGCTTTGAGGAACGGGGCCCAGGGCATGATTACGTCATAAACTAAAAACGGCTGTTCTTAGCAAGTCAAACATGTTTTTAATTAACTCTATTTTTGGTGAAAAATTTGCTGTATGGTTGCATACAAAGACTTTTTTTGGACTTTGTTAGAGAGACAGGAAAATATGACACACTTTAGTTTTATTTAAGTGCAACATTAACATTATGTTGAAGTGCTGGGCACAGAAAGGCCATTTGGGACATTTAGGACATTTGGGACATTTTAGGCTGTCAAGTTTAAAAAAGAGACCCACCTGTCTAAAATTTACGTGAACTCAACGCTGCTTTGCATGAGGTGTAGGTGAGAATACTTCAATGTCATGTTCAACGTTTGATTCAGGGAATGAGGAAGCGTTTGGCTGGCATCACTCGTGCACAAGGAGTAATGAATTCGTTGTCTCTCCACACTCAGATTGGGGGGATAATGCCCCCAAAACATGGGCTTGGTCGAGTACACAATTACTAGACTAACAGTGGTTATCACGTCGCCAGTGTGGGTGGAGTGTATCACCCAAGATGTATGACACTCTCGGGGAACACGACAAACAGTCATATCCACGTGAATTACATGTCCCAGATGCGGCAGAGGCCAGGAAAACATTTATCCTCGATAAATTATCGTGTTTCTAACACAGAGAAAGACGGCAAGCCCCCTGGGCAGGATTCGACTTGGTCCAAAGTCCTGCACTCTAACCACTACGCTATCCCCCCACACCTCCCCCTGTAAGAGCGAGAACAAGGGTAGAGATGATAAAGTCTAAAGCCATTAAAATACTAGCTATTGTAATTCCTTGTTTGTGGAATAGGGTACAAAGCTGTTAGCCCAGTTTAGTATCTTCATTTAGTAAGAGATTAATCATCTCTTTGATTCTACTTATTTGCAATTGAAGCGCCTCTTTATTGGTAGAGGCTGCCTCTAAACGAGCTTCCCTCTCATCCTCCAAGGTCCAGCCAATTCCAGCCTCAATAGTCTTGATTTATCCACACCGGTTTAGTGTACTTTACTTTTCTCTTCAGATCCTAAATTTTGAAGAGGTATGGTTTCAAGCGCGGACTCTGTATTTTGTACTTCATTAGCTACATTTTTCAAGAGCTACAACGGTCTTGGTCGATAATCGTGTCTTACGAGCAGTCAAGTCTACAAAGCCCAACTCAGTCTGTACAATATCAGTATTACTTCTGCATACCACAGTGACTGTGCCAGAGGAACTTTATTATGCTTATTCATAAGTTCGGGGTGGGCAATGAGTCTCAACCAAACCAGAATAAATTTGTTATAGTCGCGCATTAGTGGTATATTGCCCTGCTTTCTCAAAGCATCATAGTCGTCATCAACAACAGATCTTAAGAGTTCTCTTCGAAGATTAGTACTTTAGGGGTGTAGTACTTTGGGCCATACTATCTCGGGCTGTGCAAGATGTTATATTGTCTACGAAGCTGATATCTTCCTCCTGGCCTTATTTCTCTGGCCTACCCTCAAAAGGTATCCACTGGATTATTATATTCAATATCTTCATCTAAAATAACAATGTTCACCGTTTAAAGCTGGGGGCGCAAGCTTGATCATTTCGCAAGTTTCATGAGCCAAGGGCCATTAAAGGGGTACGCCAGTCCGTAACCATCACTAATAATCCTAGTACTATTGATCAGAACTAACAGCTGTTAGTTAGATTCCCAAATTTTGGAGCCAATGATGTGATCGTTCCAGGTACGGATTGACTGGCATTCACTGATGCCGACAGGACTCTTATCCAGAATTTCGGTCGAACATTTGTTAAGAATACCATGACAATGCTATCATTCTAATAGATGACTGTGACATCTTTAATTCGTACTGCGACTTGTGGGGGACACTTCAGGAATGCGCTAACACAGTTTATTAGGGACTCAAAGAACGCTCGAAGAATGTAATGAAACAAGGGAGGGTGTGAGTGGAGGGGAAGGCAGTGTTGAAACTAATAATGCAATTGCTGATGTTTATGGCAACAGGTTTTACATTCAACTAGACTTTGAACTGTTCAAAACGCATATGCATTTTAATAGGACCTCGGTATTCAACTGGTGGATCTGTCCGCCAATCACATCACACCACAAAATAACAGTAACTGCAGGCCTCTTGGTGTTGTGTTTTGAGAGTGCCGCTATTTCGTGGGATCCAATTCTGGGCCCTCGATCTTTGTAGTAAGACCCTCAAAGTCTGCGTAGATGATGATGGAGTATGGCAGCTGCTTATGATTCTGGAAGACCAGCTTGTTCTTACCCTCCTCTTGCATCTCCATCCACACAGCGGTTTGTCCTATCCCAATGCACTCTGGCTTGTGAGCCTCCAGCAGGTCCTCACTGGTGTAGCTGTGCAGGCAGCGCTGGCAGAAGTGCTTCCGTCTCTCAGTCTTGTTCTGGTCATAGAGGAGGTGTTTGAGGTTCTTGATGTAAGCGTAGTGGAATTTATTCGCCTTTCTGATCAACAGCATATTGATCCTGGGCATATCCTCTGGCTGTTTGGTGAGGAATACAATCACTCCTTTGTCCCATCTAAACACATTTATGGCTAGGTTGTTCACCTTCTCCACTTTCGGGATCTGAGAGATAGATGTCGGGGCATTGATCCCTTTAAAGTTAAATACATCGTTTGTGGGGTATTTTGAGGGTCTTTCAGGGTGTGTGTACATGTAGGAAAGCGAGCAGCTCTTATCTATCGGAGGCAGTGGTCATACCGGTCTTTTACGTTCACGACTGCCTTCTTAATCCTTACAGCTATTGGAATGCAAGACCCTCCTCTCAATGGCTGATATCTAGCGTTGTATAGCGAAAGTGTTTCTACCTGATCAATGACCAACCCTGATCCTCTCTCGAGTGTCTCTTGGACCCTGGGGAAAGCTTTGTTAAGTGCCCCTTCGATTTCACTTTTCTGTAGAAGGTTCTTTTGATTATGACGTAGGATGGGGTCTATGAACTCTTCATAACATCCAGTCCAGCCTTTTGAGCTTGACTTTGAACAGCAGCTGGAACTTAACACCATCGAGTGCTCTGATTTCGTCTGAGCTTTTCCTCAATTTTGGGGTGCACTTTTTTTAGATCAGCCTTTGGATCGGTGTCCTTCGGGTACAACCATCTATCAACCTCGTAAGAAATTGCCAATTGCCCATGGTGTCTGTGTAAAGCCTAGTCCTTCCTCTACACCTTGTCAGCTCTTAAGAGATTGTGAAGGTTTGACATTGTATGTTATCAAGCAAGGCCCTTTTGATGTTGTTTGAGGTTGTAGTGAATGTGCTTTGTTATTTTTAAATACTTATCAAAATATATGTAATGATACCCCTGTTAACGTATACTTTTGAAGCTCATGATCCTTCTTCAACATTGCAAAACACTGCAAATAACTTTATCTTGAACATCCATGGGTGCCAAGATACAAATGTATATCGTGCTGCCGTGTAGCCACTATTACTATAATATGGTTTTATCATTTCCGTATGACACTACCTTTGGTAAATTTGGTGTATTTTTCAGGAGATACCTGCATTTCACATTCTAACGATTATTAACACATTTCACATTTTAACAATTCAAGTGTGCTTTTAAGCTGTTTTATTATCAGATTACATAGCTCTACACACATTTGAAATATAAAAATATTGTGTAGTGAATATTTTTCCAATTATATACACATCTGAGCAATTACCCAATGTCTGAAAAATGTACAATAAGCATTATCGTTTGCATATAGTAGTGTTGAAAACATTGGCACAAGACCACGCCACATTGGGAAAACCTGTGGATTCAAACCATGGCACACACATCAAAACATCCAAAACACCTTAACACTACAAAGACTTATAGATTTTGCCTTGACAAAAAGCTGCTTCTTCAACGACTTACATTAATTATTAGAACATTGAATTGATTTTAGAAAACAAAACAAAAACTGTGACCACTGTGCTGTGAATTAAATTACAAAAGAAAATGACTTTTTTAATAATCTTTTGGCTGGATCTACACACAAATGTCGCTGGGTTAAGAATAAGGGTGCAACAATACACCGGTGCATCGCGATACATGGCATACGATATGATACACAATACAGTTTTACCAGTGAATTTATACGCTACGATACCAGACTTTATACAGTCAAAGTGTAAATTTTTTTTCTTGTCAAATACAGTAAACGATTTTGTTCAGTGTTTACTTGTAGAAAAGGCAATAATTATTGTCAGTGTTGTTTGTATTAAAAAGAGTAAAAAACTTTCACCTAAGAATTCAGAACTTCTGTGTTTGTCTTTGTTTAGTATTTGTCTATTTGACAATGTTTTGTTTGTCTGATTTTCAGACACTTTAAGTGAGTGAGTGAATGAGTGAGTGATTGTTTAGCACAGCTTGGGCTATATTATAACAATTAGTGGCGATAAAGTTAATGTATTTAGATGTTTAATAATTAGTAGAACTTAATTTTTTGGGGAAAATACTAACTGTAATGAGGTTAAAGGTTTGAATATTAATAGAGATTTTTGGTTTGATAATGTAGAGAGTATATACAGCTCATACTTCTTGAAAGTGTAAGTTTATTTCAGTTGTACAACTAAGCATAGTGTGACGGCTGTTGAAGTAACAGATTTGTTAAGTGTTTACTTTTATTTTTAAACAAAAGTAATTGTTTTCATGCACAAGAAGTTTGGTACAGTTTACTAACTTTACAAGATTAAGTTCAGTATTATTTGTTTTTAAAAAACCCCAACATTTTAGCATTTATATCTTGATATTAAATGCCCCACTATATCCTAACTTATGTTTTCGATTTTTCAAATAGTGTGGCAGTGACTCAGTCTGTTAATAACTGATATGGTGAAATTATATTTGCAGGAACTTTTTATTGGTAAGCAGGTAACTATTGTGACTTTGTCACGAATACTATCATCTCTAAATCCGCTGAAAGAAGATTTGTTGAGTCAATTTCTAATAAAGTGTGCTTTTATTTTTTCTTTGTTAACTTTGTGTATCGCGATACGTATCAAATCGTAGCAGCAGTATCGTACCTGCATGGTTGCACCCCTAGTTAAGATCTATCAAAACCAAAAAACAATGACTTATGATTGTGAAGACATCTTTGTTAACTGATTTTCAACAAATGATAACCTGGAAACCTACAAGTTAAGTAGATATGGTGCTGTTTGACACATTGTGTTTTAATGTATGCAGATATGAATGGAAACGTATGTACAAACTGTCCAGAAAGAAAGTACACTTGAGAAAGGAAACACTTATTCTTGTTTCAGTGCATGTATCCTGAGAATGTTTGGTCCATTGGACAAACTGCCCAGGACTAAATGCTCATGTCAATTGACAAGCACCTGCAATAATATATCAAATACATATTTAGATCATACATGCGTATGAATTTTCGTTTCATTTTGCTTCTATTGAATAATTGGTTAGATTCAATAGATTGCTTCAATAGTATAATTCTTGATGGCATATATTACACAACAAAAGTTTCTGAAGTATAAATTAGCAAAAAAAATATATTTGAAATTACGGAATGTGTAATCAATGAATGTATTTAATAAATATATTCTATTTTACATAAAGCATAAAACTGACTTGCCGAAAAGATTTTTAATACAGGCTCCTAATATTTAATGAGTCATTACAATTTTCTTAAAAAGGCCAGTGGTGCAAACTTTAGGAAGTTTCACACCTTTTTTAAAAAATCACACTTATCTGACATTGTTATTTTTGTTTAATCTAAATCTTTCATTTTATAAACTTATGTGCAAATGAGCTCTATTTTGGACAACATGTGACAATTGTGACATGTGGAAATATAATCAGTGACAGTGGTACTTGTGTTAACAATGAAGGCTTTGAAAATACTGGCACTTGTCATTGACATCAGATGGAGCACCATTTGTTCTGTATTTTACCCAATGTTTCAGTGGCATTACAAGCATAAACATAATAGAAGATTATCATTTCAGTGATCATTATTTTTAAAGAATACTATATAAATTTAGTTTCTTTCAGAAATTTAATGAAAATGGCAGTAATTTGACCAATGTGTATGTATATTCAAAATTTATTCTTAATACATTTAAAAAAAGAAACTAAAAACTGAATTATATCAAAGAAGGAAAAGAATAATATCATTTTGATTTAAGTTAGTATTTTCTAAGATGCCTGCAATACTAAATTTGGTCATTTTGGCAATAACAATTTTTTACAAAGTTGCTGGAAGTTCTGTGCGACCGGTTCTGTTTTTTAATTCAGACTTAGTGGACAGGTAGATACATCAGTGTTTCCACAGGCATTTTTTGAAAGTAGATGAAACTGACTGCCTTTTTTTAGGTCCAAATTTGACATATAACAATAAACAGAAGTAATGCATACCAAGCTTCAGGTTCACAATTCTGGAGCCTGTGGAGAATAAGGTATTTATTAAATATAAACATTGAATACATTTAATAAATCACAGCAGATTACTAGGACCATGAATAACAAACATTGGTTATGATTAATATAAAACTGACAAAAACTCTGAGAGACCTCTGATTTTAAGTACACCTACTGTCTTGATAATCCAGGCAATGTTATTTCTAATACATTTCAATACACATCCTGGACATTCGCCGTGATTCTTTGATTTCATATACATTGCACTAAATATAGCCACAATTTTAAATATTATTTTAAAAATTTCACAGGCCTTTGAACTTAACATGAAATGAGTTCTAATGTTTGACAAACATCATTACCAGCTAATAATTAGGTTCAAGTTTTTTTTATGATGTGTTATAAACTCCTTAGTTTTGATTTTGCAAGTGAGAGAATTTCTGTGAAAAAGATTTGTTTAGATGATAGAGATGATGGTGTAACTACCTTATTGAAGCAATCATGGCGAATGTGCCCAGGGTATTTGATGTAATGGAGATATTATAGTCTGGATTATCCAAGTGGGTACACCTGCAGAGTTGTGAGATTCCAATAAAGTACTGTGAAACTGACAGATCAAAAAGTGTTTTGTGAAGAATGTGGCCACATTCATAAAGACAGATACTTCTCAATGCTGAAACTGAACGAAGATGAACCTCAGTAGGACTAAAAACTAAGACCCTGTAAGACCCTGTAATTCCTGTTAAAACCTGCCTGTGACAATTTTTTTAAAAAGCTTCTAAAAATATTCTTCCAAATAAATAACCAGATGACAGGTTTTAACAGTCTTTGGACAATGAAACTGACTTATGATGCCATTAGCCTTCTAAAATAAAACTTCACTCCAATCCACACAAAAATAAAGGTGTGAAGTATAATCAGAGCAAACATACAAAGACGTAAAATATTTAAAATGGTAAAAAAAGCCAGTAAAATTAAAATGGACAAGAATATCATCTAATGACAGAATTTTAATAATAACTGAGTGTAAAGTAAAAAAAATTAAAAAAATAAGGAAATAGCAAATAGCACATAAAGTGATCACTTTAATGCCGTTTTCCACAATTTTTCAGTTATATCGTGGCAGCAGGGTTTATGGCAGGAGGAAAGCCTGCATCACCAATGTGGTTATGTGATAAAGTGAAACCTGCGAGCTTCGGCTGGTACCTGCGAACCAAGAGTGCTACTGTGTTACAGCATTGCAATCTGTCCTCACTGTATGTTGAAATGTTATCAACACAGAGAATGACGCTGAGCCCCCTGGGCAGGATTCGAAGCCAAGACCTCTTTGTCTGATCCAGCACGCTAACCACTGCACTATTCCCCTGCCCTCCTTCTAGAAAGAAAGTAGAAAAACTTCAGTGACCTCAAGCTTCAACAAGAGTTTGAAACAATAAATTGCTTGGTCTTTCTGAGCAAACAGAATGTAAACCAGATCTGTAATAGGCAGTCATAAAAAACGTGTAGAAACTAACACATAAGAATCCATGTTGTCTGTTGTAATCATTACACAGGAATGTACTGAATTGATATTAAAACGATATGTTGTCACGTTCAACAGCTGAAGGAACACAATCACATAGAATACTGCCACCGTAGAAAACAACAACTCATACAGTCAAACAACTCTCTATTCTCTCTAAAGTAATCTAAATGCAAATATAATATATTTGTTTGAACAAAATTATAATGCATTCATTTATACATCAATCATAACAAAAATAATGGATGACAACTTATTTTGTATATTAAGGCAATCTTTAGGTATACATTTTCATACCACTGTTAAGCATGAATAAAGAAGTTGTCATCCATAAATTTCGTCTACCAGCTTCTTAAAAATGCCAATAAATAAATTTATATACATCGGTCAACTGAACAAACCAAAATACTTTTAATTTGCAACCCCTTCACTGCTGCAAGTGACCTCTGCAAGTCAAAGGTTCCATTTCATTAAGTTCTTGTAGGACTAAGACTTCTAAACTTTTATGAGATTGCAAAGAGAAAGTAATATATTTTTGCCATATGAGAGTTACGTGGACCGAGACCTAGATTGATAATAATTCAATTTTTCAACAATATCCCCCGCAATTAATGCTCCTATGTCCTGAAGCTGCAACAGTTTTGGAGAAAATCTGTTTCTATTGGAGATGTCATGCACAAAGTTAAAAAAATATATAAAATAACAAGGACCACAAGTCTGTAATAAATCATAAGAGGGCAACAGTTTCTTAGAAAATCGTTCCCCTATCTTGGACTGACGAACAGACAGATGGACGGAGGTCAAACCTATATCCCCTATCCAATTTGTGGCGGGGGATAATAATATAAATGGCATCCTCATTAAGTTAAGTCAAAACATGACCACATGGATAAACCAAAACAAATATAAAAATACCATTTAGGAAGACATAGTTGGGTTTTTTCCCTCTAAAATTATCATTTCATCAACTGCCTCCATGCAAGGAGTCAACTATTTATTTCACCATTTCTACATCTATGTTTTGCTTTGTGCACTATCAGCATATCACATTATTAGAACGGCAATTATGCAGTACAGACTGTTAGGTATAATCTGTCCTCATTATGTAAAGGCTGTAAGTTCACGTGTATCACAGCTAATCAGTAGGAAATACAGTTAAACCTTCTACATCCAACTCAATTAAGTATGATCATAGGCTGTAAATAATTTCCATGAAAAGTAAAAACTTTTCACACATTTTCATATTGCATAGGAAAACTTGATAAAATAGACACAAAATCAAAATGTAAATACTAATATCAATTATGTATTCCAAGCAACAATTAGAATTGTACAAGTTGCCTGGATTAGTTATAATAAGTTGGTCTGTGTGGTGGCGCCATGGAATGTCAGTTTATATACATAGGCTGCTGCAGTCACTGTTTGTCCAGACATCATCTGTGGCGCCGCCATCTGGCGATCTGATCAAGAATTTGTCCCTCCAACATCCGAGACAGACAAATAGCAATCAACTGAAATCAACAAATATAGATATCAGAACCAATACTTAGACACAAACATGCATTATGTGGAACAGTAATTCATGCAGTGGCTTTGGGGTACAGCTAAGACCATCTACTCTACACACCTGGGGTACAGTTAAGACCATCTACTCTACACACCGGTGGTACAGTTAAGACCATCTACTCTACACACCTCGGGTACAGCTGTCTACTTTCTTAACCTGGGGTGCAGCTAAGACAATCTACTCTACACACCTGGGGTACAGCTAAGACCATCTACTCTACATACCTGGGGTACAGCTAAGACCGTCTACTCTACACACCTGGGGTACAGCTAAGACTGTCTACTCTACACACTTAGGGTACAGCTGTCTATTTTCTTAACCTGGGGTGCAGCTAAGACTATCTACTCTACACACCTGGGGTACAGCTAAGACCATCTACTCTACATGCCTGGGGTACAGCTAAGACTTGTCTACTCTACACACCTGGGGTAGAGTTAAGACTGTCTGCTCTGCACACCTGCGGTGTACAGCTGTCTACTTTCTTAACCTCGGGTACAGCTAAGACTGTCTTCTCCACTCACCTGCGGTACAGTGACAGCAATGATGATCCCACCCAACAAGGGCAGATTATCCTCTGCTAGTTTGATCATGGCATCCACACAGCCCATAGTGAACACGGTGGTAGCAGCTTCAGCCTCCTGAATTTGAAAAGATCACTGCAGCAAAGTCGACATCCTTTTCTTTGGACACAATGTATACATATTTGTTAACATCCACAAGTGGCCCCTCTTTTATGCATGGCACTAACTTACAGGATATTTTTAGCAAAAATCTAAACCAAAATTGTCAGAAAAGCAGCACTAATGTAATTACTCTTTGTGTTTATATTGTATCTTGAAGGTCAGTACTTACTGTTTTGGACAATGCATCGGCCCCACATAAGATGTTAGGCAAGCCAGTCTGAAAGACACATTACCATTCATCAGCTCACAATTCATGGTACTTTTTAAACATGCCACCGGCCCTGTAGTTTTCAATGTAAAAGATCAAAATTTATTTAAACATTTGCAAAAGATAACATTGTGACAGTTGTTTAGTTCCTGTGCAGAAAACCAAAATTTACTTAAATCATCAATATTTCTGTTGTTTTTAACACAAACTCACTCCAACAATCTAATATAATATTAAAAAACAAGAAAGACTTGTCTTTGTTTGCTGTCTAGATAGTGGTAAAAGATATTTTAAATTTTTGTTCATCTTTTAAAAGTTTCCCTCTTTTTCACACATTGAAACTTGTTTTACAAACATGAGTTTGTTAGAGTGAAAGATTGTTTTGTACTTAGCTTGACTTATGTATTATGCTTTCTGTCAATTCTTAAGAGTGACCTCCCTTTTGTTACACGGCCAACAAGCCAAAATTCACGTCCCATTGACATTTCTTTGACCAGTCTACAGTTACGCAGCAGGGTTGCATTGACAGGCACAAATCATTTCAGCCAGTTTAAGTAAAAATAATGTTTGCACTCTAAAAAACTTTTATTTTTACTAAAGCTGACTTCATTCTATTTAGAGCACAACTCATTTATCAAGACTGAATCCAGGACAGAGTTTTCATATGCCTCTTCATTCTATCAGATAGCACACTGGTTAAAATGCCAGACTATGAACCAAAAGGTGCAGGGTTTGAATCCCTTCCCCAGGGCCTTGTAGGGGCAGTGTACAATGCTACAACACAGTACCACTCTTGTTTGCACATTTCCCTGCATAAACTTGCAATAAAAATAACTAAAATATGCTGAGATAATTAAAATAACTTTAAAAACTCTTCTTAAACCCCAACTAACTCATTCCCCTACAAATGGGCACTGAAAGAAGTGTGATGGACAGTGATCTCTCTTCAGCTGTGTGCCACTATACTGAGTGCTAGTAAGTCAGGATGCAAGCTCCACCTTCAGTGTTTCATCGTCATAGTGTCTGTGCACTGTCTTCAGCTTGCCTCTTCTCTGCAATGGTTTCTGGGGATCTGTATATGTGTTGCTAATGGTCACAATTAGGCCGCGCTTCTGAAGATAGTTAAAACCACTTGTTGTGCTGATCCCCAATGCTACTAAAATAAATCAATACTCGGGACACTTGAAACATAACAAAAACATAAAGCTTGCTTACTTTAATTGCTACTTATAAAATGACACTTAACCAAGATGAATTACTAATTCTAAATTGCAATTCCAAGCCTCTGATAACTCACATAATTCTCTTGTTTTTATGTTGTGATAATACCTTCTTTTTTTATTCAAACTATTTGATGTCCAAGGCATGTACCTCTGATACACAAGCAGCTGTAGCTACTGTGACCAAGAGTATTTTGGGTGCCAACTTCTTGCAAAGACCAAACTAGCAGGGCACCATGTGTGTAAGAAATCAGCAACCTGGTGTTGAAACTAGTGAACTCCTTTGTGGAATTAAGACATTTATCCTTGTGTACATTTGAAGTGAAACATTGGTGAATATTAGAGACACACTGTGACATCCTATTAGAGCAACTGTTCTTTAGAAGGCAAGCTCTGAGATGATGTAGGCTTGAGTTGCTGTTGTTGTTTGTCTGTCAATGCGACAAGGACCATCTAGTAATCTGGGGTAGGGATAGATTTGTTTTGTAGGTCTGCAAATGGCTAATGAAAGCAATCTGCATCCGGAAGAGTCTCTGTTTTTCCTGGCCTGACTGCGGTCTTCTGCAGCAGCGATCCTATTTGTTTCGCATGTGTTGGCGCCCTTGTGGACAGCTGATCGCCACTTTGGTCAATGCTGAAGGCTTTCAGTGTATTCTTAAAGCACATCTTCTCGTCGCCTCAAATAATAATAATAATAATAATAAATAGCATTTATATAGCACAAAATCTTTGGAAGAAAACACGTCATTCAAACCAATATCCATACTGTCATACTAGATTCATTCAAAATCAGCGAGAAAGTAATGAAAAGCTGAGATAAGAAATATAAGAAGGCTTTGTTGAAGAGAATAGTCTTGAGAGAAGTCTTAAACTGAAGAAGTGACGAACTATTTCGGAGGCTGCTTGGTAGAGAGTTCCAGATAAATGGTGCAAGAAAACTGAAGGAGCGTTCACCTACTGACTGATGGTTGTTTAAGAAGTTTTTCCTTAGCTGAGCGGAGTGTCGAGGTGGACAATATGTAGTTGGTACCTGAGAGAGATATGAAGGAAGAGAGCCATTAAAATGAAGAAAGGCGAAGATAGCAAGTTTGTAGAGCGATTTCCCTGTTGCAGCTCCCCAACCAACAATTTTGGGGTAGTCAAAACTGACATGCGAGTTATGTGCCCTGCCCAGCGAAGCTGAGACTACATCAAGATGGTGTAGATGGTGGGCAAGTCAGCATGTGTTAGGACCTCAGTGTCTGGGATCCTGATTTGCCACTTCATGCCTTAAAGTTTTCCAGAGGCATGTTGTGTGGAAGTGGTTCAACTTCTTGGCATGGCGCTGGTGGACCATCCAGGTCTCACAGCCGTAGAGCAGCGCTGTGAGAACAACAGCTCAGCACACCTTAATTTTTGTCTTGTCTCTCTCCTTAAGCAAACATGTAGCCTGCTGAAGGCAGCGCTTCCTTTGGCGAGTTAATTTTATCATCAATGACAACATTTCTAGGGAGTGTGCTGCCAAGGTAGGTGAACTTGTCCACCGTGTTCAGTCGTTGCCTGTAAAGGTGATGTTGGGTTCAATGTATGGCTTTGCTGGAGCCGGCTGATGCATTACCTCAGTTTTTTTATACTAATAGTAAGGCCAAAGTTATTGCAGGTGCCATAGAACCTTAGTTTTTGCTTTAAGTCTCCTGAGGTTGAAGAATGAGCCGTCGGTTCAGTACTTGATACCAATGCCTATGTCGGGGTCAGCATGGCTGAACACGGTGGGAGCAAGGACACAGCCTTGTTTTACTCTGTTAGAGACAAGGAATGGATCAGATGTCTCTCTGTTGTCCTGTACCCTTGCCAGCATGTGATCGTGTAGTTTTCTTATGATGGTGATGAACTTTCTGGGGCATCAGTACTTCGCAATAATTCTCCAAAGACCCCCTCTACTGATGGTGTCAAAGGAGTTGGTCAGATCGACGTAGGTGGAGTAGAGGTCAGCGTTATATTTCCGACACTTCTCCTGTAGCTGTCTAGCAGCAAACACCATGTTGATAATCCTGTGTTCTTTCCAGAAGCCACAATGGCTTTCAGGTAGGAGACCTAATTGCTCTCGGTGTGCAATGAGGCGGTTGAGCAAAACTCTAACTAGGATCTTGATGGTGATGTACAGAGACTCCACAATAATTGTCACAGATATGGCGGTTTCTTTTGCCCTTGCAGCGGGGAATGATGAAGGCATCCTTGCAGCCTTGAGGCACCGTCTTGTGCTTTCAAATGAGCTGAAATAACTGGTGAACTTTCCTGGTCAGGGTGACGCCGCCATTTTTGTAAACTTCAGCTGGGATAGAGTCTGAACCAGATGCTTTGCCACTGGAAGCTAGGCTGACTGCTTTCTGAATTTCCTTCAAAGTTGGTTTGACATCCATCGAATCTTCAACAGGGACTTGAGGTAGCCTGTTGATGGCTTCATTGTTAATTGTGGAAGGCCTATTCAAAGTTTGTTGTAGCATTGGTAAAATCCTTATTCAGAGTAATAATTTCCTCCCTTGCATTGACTGATGGCGACAGCAACACTAGGTCTTTTCCTGCCACTAATTGGTACATCCGGCCAAAATAAGTGAAGAGACACAGAAAGTTCTGGAAATGCCTTGCAACAGGAAGGTCAGTATTCGAGCTCTATACAATTTCATTTGCTTTGAATATCAGAAGTCACTATATGTAGTGAAGTTTTTAAAACAATCTTGCTTCAAAGCATTTGTGCATTCACGTTTATTAACATAAAATACAGTGATATAATTTTGTTCTTGTGTTTTTATTCATTTTAATCCAATAACTACACTGTCTGATGTGTGCAGGTCACTCTGAACCTGGGCAGACAATTATTTGACCTGCTTGACTGCTTTGTTGGATTTTAAAGTTATTTCAAACTCTTAAGTGCAAGTTGAATGCACTTAAAATTGACTTGAAGTTTTAAAAAGATTAATTTTAATTTCTCTTAGCACAAGATATTCACATTTATTACATACTTCCTATTCTTGTAGTATTGTTAATTCATTATCAGCACGTTTTACCTCATAATGAATATTGTTCATACTTTATTTTTGCTGTTTCAAAACAAACTTTTTAAAAACACTTATAAAAAGTCTTGCAAATGAAAGATTGATAACACTATCTTCTGCATGGTAACACAGAAGGAATACATGGACAAGAAGAGATGTATGACCCCACAATCACTTTTTTCTGCATGGTAACTAATAAGTTTAAATAATTATGTTTATTCCATTTGCTTAACAAGAGCTTGAGTACAAGGGGAGAGTTAAAAGGATTTGAGGATATGAGTTATGTAAATAAACCAAATAGTTTTTCTGAAGAGGCTGGCTATGTTTTCCCATTTTGGAAAGTAGCATTTGGACTATATTACATGTTCTTTTCAGCAAAAGTAAGACCAAAAATAGCCCCTGACGTCATAACTTGTTTAATCTATCCATAAACAAGCATAAAAGTAAGCGGAGCTTACTAATACCCCCGACCCGCCAAGTTCCGCAACTCGATTCGTGCCTTAAT
>JAULCD010030977.1:0-12552 GCA_032361085.1 Calliostoma canaliculatum | reverse complement strand
ATGTGATATTGGTATCTTCGTCAGAGCACCCGGTTAACCGGGTGCTATGGCGAAGATACTAATATCACATCTACTACGTTTGATGAAGTGAAATTAGGTACTCCAATATGTCTACAGTTTGAAACTTGGAGTAAAAGTGAGATATAATTACAATAGGTCAGTGATAGTGGTTTAGCTTCAACGTATCAAATATGTGTTATGATCAAAGTGTGTGTAATATTCGAGTAGATGTAACATGAATCAAACTCGTTTTTATGTAAATATTGTATTAATATATGTTTTTTATATTTAAAATAAATACAATTATTATATTTTTTGCGATATCCATCTTTTTTCCCTTTTGTGGTGTGATCAGATACATAAGGGCAGTTATTTTTTCTTTCTGTCTCGCCATAATGTCCGCACACGATCTTTGTAACCGCTCACACAATTGTGTAGAATATTTGTCTTCAAACACTTTCTCACTTTCATATTACTGTTAGCAACATATTTTGTTTAACTTATTGATTTAATATATGAATGTGTTAATGTCGCTGTTTTGTGAACACCTCTATCTTAAACAATGCATCCCCAAGTATGTTTTCAAGAACACAGGGTAATCACGATGTTAATATCATATGAACTTGTAAGTACTGGAAATATTACCTCTATTTGCATCCTTTATTTATAGCTTGTCTGGCGGTTTTTGACCAAAAAAATCTGAATCGAAAATAATGAAATAAAAAACTAAATAATCTGGTATTAGAACCACTCATTGAAAATGATCACAAGCACAAAATAAGTACCTCACAGATAAACAATCAAATAAGTCGAGTAAACTAAATTACAGCACACATCATAGGTTGTGTGGGTGTGAAAGTGTTAAAACTGTAAATATGTTCCGGAACAAATGTTGTAACAAATACATAGTCTGAATTTGTGTGTTATGACAAAACTATTTTACTCTTTATATAACAAAACTGGGAAAAACACTGATGTTGTTTACTTTATCTTCTACCCATACGTCACCCAATTTTCTTCATAAGCTGAACCCGTTTATCTACTACTTTTCAATATGCTGAGTGATATATCTTAAGTTGTCAAACTACAAGCCCTTGGTCAACAGTAAAATAACACATCAAAATGCAGTAAATATTTTCTGAAGAACCAGTGGAACAAAGCAAACAAACCCACACACCTCTCATGACTGTCAACTGGGTTAAAACACAATTACTAGTAACTTAATGTTTATCAATCGAATTTAAATGCGAAGTTTAGTGTTTTAATGAAACTGTTTGTTAACATCATCACAAATATGACTGAACAGGTTTGCAACTAAATAATAAGGTGGTAACAATTTATAAATCCAACTCAGCGCACTTGGGTTTAATACTTTCTTGGTTATGGAGTGTTCAATACGTTTAGAGATCAGGGCCCCGTTTTGCAAAGCGATCGTAGGCTAAGTTAATTGTAATTGCAAAGATGTGATATTGGCTTGCGACTATTGTAGTGCAGATATCACTTTGAAACATGTGTATTTTGGCACTGGTTCCAAATCCAAGTCTATGATAAGAATCAACTTCACAGGACATTTCCAAAATCGCTTACGATCAACTTACCCCACCACGGTCGCTTTGATGAAGCTAAATGTACACACACGTCACAGCACCAGACAAAATCTATCGTTTTACGCATGCTTGTAAACACATCGAACCTTCTGAACAAAAACAAGTTTGTATTAGAAAGTGTGTAGTTTGCCACGATTCTATCATTTATATAATAAGCTCTTCGGTCCATTGACACTGGGATACTTTTTTGAGGACCGATGTTATAAATAATGTTAAGGTCAATTAAAACAGGATTAAAGGTTCTTCTACGCTTATCATGTTGATACAACAAACCAATCCTAATAAGTTAATATTTATTTTTAAAGCTGACAAATTGTATTTTTACTTAGATCTATCAAATGATGCAACTGCATATTAATGGGAAACACACACATGTCGTAACTGTCATACAATTGTTTACCTGTGTTAATTTCTTTGATGGGCATTTTCTAGAAGTTAGTTTGATGAATAATAGAGGTAATATATGGGAATCAACTTCTTTATTGCATTTTTATCTGCAGAAAAATTACAATAAATAAGTTGATACCCATAAAATACCTCAATTGTCCACATGTGTTACTTGTTAAACATACTATGATGCATAGTAAATCTGCGGGCCATAATCAACAAACTGGCTATGACACAAACAGGCACTGGCACAAGTGTAACAATCTTTACAGTTTGCAACTTATATATGCAAATTTTGCAGGTGGCTCTTTCACAAGCAGCTATACAATTACGAAGTCGTGAACCATTTCACTGGGCCCCAAGTTTAGGTTTACAATTTAAAAAATAATGTTGTGCTGTGCACTGTGCACTGTGCATTGTGCACTTTCCAAACAAAACAACGACTTTTACAGTGATATTTTGGTAATTGTAAACCAAAACAACTGGTTTAATAAGACATGTTAACAACTTCATGAAGCATGTTAGATGAGACATTGGCTGTCATGAATTAACAACCTTGTGAACCATCTGAATTCATGATGGCCAATGGCTCAATTACATGGTTCACGAGAATATAAATTCATGATGAATGATGGCTCAGTGCCATGGTTCACAAAACTGTTCATCGATCATAGCCAATGGCTCAGTGACATGGTTGATAAAATTGATAATTATGGTGGCTGATTGCTCAGTCACAAGGTTAACAAGAATATAAATTCATGACGGCTGATGACTCGGTGCCATGGTTCCCAACACTGTCCATTGGTGATGGCCAATGGCTCAGTGACATGATGGTCATTGGATCCCTGGAAAGGTTTAAAAGGTTGTAAATTTATGATACGTTTTAGTTATGATGGCTGATGGCTCAGTGACATAGCTCACGAGAATATAAATTCATGATAGCCAATGGCCCAGCGACATAGTTCACCGTATTTTTAATTCATGATGGCCGATGACTCAGTGACATTGCTCACGATAATATAAATCCATGATGACTTATGGCTCGGTGCCATGGTTAACAAAACTGTCTATTGATAATGGGCAATGGCTCAGTGCCACGATGGCCACCGGATCCCTGGGAAGGTATAAAATGTTGTAAATTGATAATAGCTTTGTGAAACAGCATCCAGAGGCAGAGTGGCTATTCCGATCTACTTGTTTTAAGACATCAAATGATACTGGAAGCTTGCAGGCAAAAACGACCTCGGAGACAGCGTAAGCCTTTTGTTTTTATGTTTTAACATTTTTACAATTGACCCAATAACAAGTATTCTGCAACTTCTCTTAAAAGTGAATGCGATATAATAACGTTTGAAAACAGTATATTTCTCAACATTTGTTTTATATCTGGCGACATATTTTTGAAAGTTACCATTAAACATTATGTTTTCTTGAAGTAATATGAAAAAAACTCAGAAACATGTGTAGGATACTGGTTTAACAGGGCCCAGTTGCTGAAGCGATCGTAAATGATATTTAAAACAATTTCCTGGGGAGTTTTTTTTATTATAAGCTCACGACTGTCGTAGAGCAGAAATCGATTTGGAATCGGTGCCGAATGGCGCTCAACAGTTGTTAGCCAATGTTATAATTTTGCACTTAGCTTAAGGTCGCTTTGTGGCAGGATGACACCTTTTTAAGCGATCTCTACACTATGACAAATGTAAGCAAATGTTATATTTTTAGCGATCAAAACAAATACATTAAACCATGCAACCACAAATTTTAATTATGTACTTAAAATGTATAGTAACAAGCTGTTTGCATATTACTCACAGCGAATATTGCTTTGTTAACGTAATGTATGTTCTATACATTTTAATTGCACTTAGGTGTTAAAAAATGCGAGACCAGATTTGTTATCCCGTTCATCAAGTTGTACGCAGGTGTTTGAGTGTGGTGTCCACACAGACCCTTCATGTCATGGTTTTAAGTTTACCTGTGAGATGCTTTATGCTTTATGCTAAAAGTCTATAATGTGCTTCTGTAGTCAAATGCTCCTGTAGTAAAACTTTACAGTACACAATCACAGCCAATTCTAGTTAGAATTCGGACAGTAAAATACACCTCGGCATGGTCAATGTAAATATGTCCATTACTATTCAGGAATAGACAGGTAGTCTACTTCCCCATATACCTAAACGTTGTGCATGTTGCGTAGAAATGTGTGAACAAACTTTTAAATAACCCTTAAAGTGCAAACCCCAATCTTGTTTTCATCAAAGGATTTTGTAATTAGGTTACTATGAACTGCTGGTTTGTGTTTACATATTTTGGCAACAATACAGTTACTGTTATATATGTTATATATGTTCTACAAAACGTTACAAAATCCTTAATGTAGTTTAAACCTTGGAAATAATACAGAACTATTGTATTTGTAGGATGAATAATGAGCCGCAAACATGAGAAATGCACACTTAAACCACATTTGCTTTCAGCTTTTTTATCATTAGAAGATGGATTTAAACTTTATACTTACAGAAAAGTTATATATGTGACATTGAGTTTAATTCACTAGACCAGGACGTTTTTTGTACAAGTTAAAACATGTTTTGTTGTTTACATATGCATCGCAAAAACCAAATCCACCAAGGATGACTCAATTTACATACATGTTTGGTTTTTTTCTTTCACTTTTAAAGTTTGCATACATTTTAGTACATGTAAGCTGTGTTATGATTTTGAAAAAAGTTTAGTTTATTGCAAACTGGTTTTTTTATATCTTGCTCAGGGCAACCTTAGAGGAGTCAGAGTTGATGAGTTCAGAAACTTTTCGGCCAGGAACTGACTGACTGCTGTACTAGTTCTACGCTGCACACACTTGTAACCCTGAACCCCAGGTAAATGGACTCTACCCTAATGTTGTGAAGCTTCTGGAAATATGTTATTCAAATGTGACTTTGCTCACATCAGGATGCCGTTTCACAAAGTCATTGTACATTTACGACATCCTATACTATGACACTTAGCCAACGATCATCTTATATTTATGATCTTGTAAACTATATCACTGACAGCTATCACTGACAACTAAACTGCTTGTGATACATTAGAGAAACATGCTAGAAATGACAAACTTAAACGATATCCTCATTAGTTATGATACCATTACCCACGGAGATCTCAATCACTTCCCTGGAGATGTCTTACAAAAGGCAAAAGTTTGCAGTAGATAGTGACAGTGACATATACTGATCCTGTGAAGTAATTAAACACATGATAATATGCAGCATCCAAAAAGAGACACAGGCTCAAAAAGCATAGTAAAAATTATCACATTTTCTTTAAAATGTGTAATAATTGTGATCTTGTTTTTACGTGTTGTTTAAAATACAAATTGAAAGTTGTTTGATACTAAACTACAATAACGTGACTATATAATATTTTGTTAAGTTTGTTTGTATAATTTGGGTAAATATATGTAATGCTCCTTGTTTCTGGTGCCCATTTTGTGCGAGAAATCCTGATACCCTTAACTTACCTGAAGGAAACGCTATCATTGTAGATAACATAGTATTCTACCTTGGCTATTATATTTTGAAAATACGACTACCTCCGTACCATACTGGATGACAAACTTAACCGTTGTGAATTGTCTCTCCCCCTGTTGAGCAAACCACACATCTTTCATAGAACTGTGCGAGCACCCTTAAAGTCGTGCCTTAGAAATTACTAGTTATTTCAATCATACTTTTTCCAATTTAAAAAACCAAACAATTATATTGTTTTAAACTACTAATTGAATGTATGCATACACCCATGACCTAATCTTGAATGGTTTTTAATTTGTGAACTAAAGTTATAAAAGAAACATGAAATGCGATCACAAAACGTGTCATTTCATGTATACTTCCCAAATTGATTTTTACCAGTATTATAAATGTATTTCTATTCTTTCACGTTAGCTAAGGATAAAGCAGCCATTTTTTATCATCTCTAGACATACCAAGGTACCATTTCATAATAAAGGCGTCGTTATCGTACACCATGTCCAATGGTCATATCATTACATTACATTTGACGGATTACACCCGTTCGCAAAAGCGATCTTAGTGTTAGCATAATCGTGAGGGATTTTTAAAACAATGTCCAATGAAATTGTTTTTATCGTAGGCTGACGACTGTAGTAGGGCAAACATAAATTTGAAACTTGTGCTTAATGGCACCGGTTCTAAAGCGAGTTCTAAAGTCAACGTTATGTTTTAGCACTTACGATCAATTTAAGATCTGTTTGAGGAACGGGCCCGTGTCAGCACGGGAATTAAATCCGTAAAACTATTGCAACATTATGCATTCTTCTCACAGTTTGATTCTGAAGGATACATACAATCTCAATTGACTATACGAGCACTCGGATTTTGAAACCTTTATATTCTCTTGTTAATATATTTGATATCAGAAGACACTCAGGTAACCCTATCAAACGTTATGTTATAAAGGAGGGCTCCACTGTTCAGATCCTTACATGGCGCTAATATCTAGTTTGAAAAACAGTAGTAACAAAACAACATCAGATTAAATGAATCCTCATTGGTATGTCATTCGGCACCGGTTCCAAATTAATTTAATTTTAAGTTTATGATAGGAAACAACTCAACAAAACTCCAAAAGTCATTTATAATTAACTTATCCTGAAATTGTTTTGAGAAAATGGGGCCCAATCTCTTAATCTCTTAACGTATTGAACACTCAATACCCGAGGAAAGTGTTAAATCAAAAGGCCGCTAAATCATTTTTGACATTGTTAATTGTTAATATATTGAGTTGCTAATGCAAAATTATCCTGTCATATTTGGTATATGATTTTTACATATACATTTATTTCAACACTAAACTTCACATATAAATATACCTGTCTCCAACTTTCATTTAATTAGTTGCCTATAGTTTGCGGTAAACATCGAGTTATTAGTAGGGTTTTTAACAACACAGTCAAAATGGTTTTGAGGGTTCGTTTGATCGTTGAGGATATATTTATTGTATTCTTAAGAGTTCACTGTTGACCAAAGGCTTGCAGTCTGACAACTTAAGATATATTACTCAGTATATTGAAATTTTATAGATAAAGTAGTTCTGCTAATAAAGAAAGTTGGGTGAAATATGGGTCTGAGAAGAGAACGGTAAGCAACAGCTTAGAAACGCAGCAGGCGTTTCTTTTAAATAAATATTTCTTGCAGCATTGTTCTAATATATACATACAGATCAGTGTTAATTCATGTTTTGCTATATTGATCTAATTTAGTCGTAATACACAAACTCAATCTATGTACTTGTTTTAACATTTGATCTAGAAAGGAATATTTACACTTTATGACGTAATAAGGTGTGTTATAACCGATTTGCTTTATCTTCCAGATTTTTATTATGTGTAAAGTAGTAGTTTTTGTAGTAGTTTTTAGTAATTTTTTTCAAAAACTTTACCACTTCCAGAGAATAATCGTAATCACTATCTGTCAGAACAGATTTCACTGGACACTTTGAGTTTTAAAAAATGTAAAAGTCGCAGGTCAGCTCGACATGCCATAAAGTAGTCCGCAAGCTAATATCAATTAATTAGTCTATTATTAAGAGCCCCAAGCTGAATATTTGTTCTGTTTTAATGTTCGAATTCTATCAAAATGCTGTTGAAATCCACCCTGTGTTTATTAGTTTTAAAAGGTTTTGAAGGGTTTTTAAAAGCCAGTTACCACAGGATAACAAAACATGATAGTTACAGGTTTAAACTTGCTAAATGGTTTCAGCTTTGTTCACCGGTACGTCGCTCTTACATGGCGATAAGTACTACACAACATATATACCGGTATTACTGCGTTGACTAACAGATGAGGTCTGACCCCCGTTCCTCAAAGCGATTTAAGGCTAAGTTGATTGTAAGTGTATAATTCTGCACATCGAGGCCGATGAGATAAGAGGCCGATCTGTTGTAATTGTTTCGGTGTTACAACAGACAAAGCCAGAACGTCACCAACCGCTTCATGAATACCTGATAAAAATAGACAATGAAATTAGTCATTTCTATTGATTTGTGTTTATAAAATACATTAGTTTAACTTAAACCACCACTGAGGCAGTGGGTTTCACAAATACAAACAACTTTGTTGACTACACATTTACCAAACCAAAACGATGTTTTTTTCTTTGGATAGTGCACAGTTGATGCATTTGGGAACTGAAAACTGCCTAAATTGTTCATCTGTTGAAACTAGGCAGTGCTGACCCATTGTTCAATCACATCATATTTCATGATCGTAGTCTTATTATGATGTATTGGTATTTAATTGACATTCCAATCATAAGAGTTTCATTGCTATTTAGACGTTGCTTTCTGTTTTTAGCTAAACTAATTTTTGTAATTGCACCTTCTTCAATTGAAATCACGACATTTCGTCTCGGGCAAGGACTATTCATATCCATTAACCAAGCGACACGGTTTACGACGTCGTAAAGTTATGACGTCTTTGTGAAACGGGGACCAGGTGTATATTATTTCTCAACTATAATACAAACATAAACTATTTTAGGTAATATTTGAGCTAGACCTTTTAAACAGCGCTTGATGTTTTAACCATGTGGTGGAAGTTGGTCATTTTTAATTTTGTGCTGACCGTTTATAAAAAGAACCGCTCTTAATTTATAGAATTACACTTAATACAAGTTAATTATAAGATACAATTGTATCTTACCATTGCCTGTTTATTTTCCTCGGTAATATTTGTGTAGGATTTCCACGCCGACACATTAGCTTCATAGTGTAATCTTTGCAATTCTACATTGTGATGCTGTAAAATGTTTTCTGAACGTGTAATATCTGTGCTTTTCTGACCACAAACGAGTGGCTGACGCAGAAGAGTGCAAGGACCAAGAGGAGGAGAAGATACTTCATGTCTGCATGCGGGATCGGGTGTGAATGGACAGCTCGGCTTATACAAGAAAAGGTGTCACCTCTCTGGCAAGTAAACATATTACTTATCTAGTGCGTACGTGACAGACTTGTAAGCCGACATAAGTGTGTGTGCGAGGTATTACGTGTCACAAATGTTTTTTTCATGAGGCTGAATGTGTGTTTACCCCAGATACAATGTTTACATTGTTCCGTTGGTAACACTTAAGAATATCAGGTAACTAATGTTATACCAAGGTCCTTTTATTACAAAGCTATTGAATCTAAGATCGGTCATAGTCACTATTTGTTCCCGATCGTTGAACACTTCCATCAAACTACTACCCAAACGGAGCAGAAGACAGAGCAACGTATTACTTAATTCTTACCGTGCGGCATAGTCTTTTGCAATCTCATTAAAACCAGTCCTACAAGCCCGTTGCACAATCTACACTCTTCATGTAGGATCTGACAGTCACCGATAGAAGGTCGTGTCCAGTTGACCTTTGAAGCGACCAATCAGCGAGCAGCTTGCACGGTACCGCAAACTCAGTATTCGGAATTTTTAGTTAAATAATACACCTCGAATGAGCATTCCGATTGACACCAACACACGATGCAGAGTGGAGAAAGCGCAACAGAGCACTGGGACTGGTTTTAATGAGATTGTGCTGAAAGAAGCTTTACTCTGATTGGTTGAAAGTTGTTTCCAGTAATTCTTTTCATTGGCTGATGAATCTCGGTGAAAGGTCAACTGGACACGGCCTTCTATGGGCGACTCTCAGATCCTACATAGCTTGTAGGACTGGTTTTAATGAGATTGAGTTTTCAGCAGCATAAAGTGCAACTATATGTTATATTTAGAATTACTCTATCTTAAAAAGGGAATATTTTATTGCTTTGCGTGGTTGAGTCCCGTGCGGGATTCGAACCCACACCCTCAGAGTCAGACACCAAATCACTGAGGATAGCACGAGGCGGCAACAAGGTTATTATGCCACCCTGTCAGAATCGAGTAAACTGAAAAAAAATTAAAACAAATTCCGTTAAACATAAATACAAAGCATATATAAAATTAGATACATGAATCGCTATCGATCAGTGATATCTCATGCACGGGTAAGCATGTCCTGCTCCACGAGTGGCACCCGTCCTACATAAACATATACAACAACGATGTTTCAGTATGTTTATTTTTAAGTATATTATTTTAAAAATCAAATATTAGGGACCGGTCATGTATTAAAGCGGGGAGGGGGGGGGGTCATCAGGGTAGGGTCACATGTGACAAGCATGTGGGGAGGGTCAGATGTTTTAATACATAATTACGCCACAAACTCCAACCCGCATGACAAGCATGCGGGTACAAAACAGTTGCACAGCAATGAATGATGCGGCAAATAAACTAAAGAAAGTCGTAGCGTAGAGATCGATTTTGAAACGGTGCCGAATGGCACCGTTTCCAAAGCAATCTCTGCGCTACGACTTCGGGTTGTCTAAAGATAGGATATATCAGTACTAATAAGTGTTTACAGTACCAACGAATTAACGGTTCTACGTCAAGTCATGGAATATAATTGAGGGTGTTTGGATGTCAACTCTTGTGTACGTATGTTCAAGACATTTCAGGGCATTTGCTAGCTGAAAAAAGGAGCAAACATATGCCCTGAAAAGTCGTGAACATACGTACACAGAAGCTACATCCACAATTCCTGAGTTATTTGTTACCACTTATAAATGCTCCGCAAACAAAATAAGTTATTGATCAGTTCATAGTTAATATAAAACACAAGAGACAGTTTGTGGACGATAAAACTAATTGATACTAACAAATGCATTGTTTATCAACTCTGAACTTGAAAGTATTATGCACCTGTTTGTTTTGTGTGATGTTGTTAGACAGTTCTGGTCTAAACTAGAACAATCCATTAACAAAATATATCCAGGCCATATAGTTTTAAATTGTGGCTAGAACTATATTGATGGATGCTTATGATAAACGTAAAATAATCTAAAATAGACTGTTAAATACGCATTTGGTATTAATTGGGTTTTTTTTTACAAATACAAGTGGATTTTTTTTCAAATAAGTTATACCGCTAGTATATTTGTATTAGCATCACAAGTAATCACATTCCACATGTACCAATCAAGTACTTCAGGAGTAAGAATCCTTTAAAAAAATTGGTACTTTATCAGCCACTATAATTATCAGCCACTACTATTTAGAATTCAAAATCTTTTACATTTTGTTTCAGTGATTTTGAACCAAAAGTAGTTTCATGTACAAAAAACATCACCTTTAATTAAAAATGTTCTGAGCTCAGATTTTGTCCATTTTAGTGTTCAAAATTTTAACCCGAAAAGGCTGTTAAATTGTTAAAGGGACACAGTTATAGTTTCAACTAAAATGCCCTCTGCACCTTACCTAGACCCTTACCGCGAGGCATAGTTTTAGAGAAATTATCCTTTGTAGCGTGTCCCGAATGTTTATAGGGTTTGCTTATCCCAAATATTGCTCACTCAACACCGCCACCTGTCTGTCCAGGGAACTCACGGAAATATCCGGGTCAGGCTACTAGCCTGACCCGGATATTTCCGTGACCCGCACGGTAATGGTTAACATTTATCAGTTTCATGTTCAAAGTCGAGTCTATATAGGCTATTGAACCTATCCTGTAATAATTTGTTTAAAAGAGCTCCTGTCATAAAATAGGTATTTAACAACACCAGACAAGCATACATGTAGTTGTAAGTCTCCTTAAGTCAGCACTCAGAGGATAAGGAAATAATTAAGTTAAAATTTATACACCTTCTAATAGTAATTCAATTTGAAGTACATATACGACATAAAGACCGCAGCGTGAATCAGTTTAAATTCGTACCGAAATAGTTTCAACACAAGCACGTGAACAAATATAGCTTTGGAAAGCAATTCGCAGCATGAACATGTGAATAATTATATTGTTTGTGTGGCGGTATTGAAACTAGTATGAAAAAGTACATAATTTACATGGGCAAGAGATTAACATTTCTCCATCCTACGCATTCCTTATGTATCTGGATATTTTAAAAGAAATCATGAAGACGTATCTGTACTCTTCATATGTAATTTGTGAAGAGATAACAGACATTAACCAGATAAGGTTTATGGATGACAAATTCTTTTCAGAATGAGGTGCGACGTTTTTGAACAAATTTTTGTGCCGTTGGCATTGCTTGACAACAGTGCTCCGAAACGTCGAAAACGTTGTCATCTACACGTATAAACTCCGCCTAACGTTGCCAATTGTAAAATAATCTGTTCCAAAACATCGCACTTCAAGAAGTGTGTGTTGTTATATCACGAACCCATTTCACTGAATAGCCACCGGAAAAATTATAGAAATTATTCAGCGGATTTCAATTGGTTTGATGAGATTTCCATAGGAAATCTCATCAAACCAATGAAAATCTGCTAAATAATTTCTATCATTTTTTTCTAGTGAGCATGTTTTGAGGCTTAAGTTACCACTGCTTAATTGCATATTGTCTGATCATTGATGTTATTTCCTGTCAATGTGTATCTTTTATTACTAGGTGTAATACTACAGGTGTAATATCTGTTCCGCAAAAACTTGTAAGGCTCTGACTATC
>JAULCD010030866.1:0-12553 GCA_032361085.1 Calliostoma canaliculatum | reverse complement strand
AAACAAGTTTTTCTTTGGAAAGTGCACGGTTGACAACGATTTTTTGCATTTGTAAACCAAATCTATTAACCGACTGATATGGTTTAGGATGTCGTAAAGTTATGACATCTTTGTAAAACGGGCCCCTTGTCTGACATGAGAGTTTGTGTCTTCTTCTTGGAGCAGCTGTGGGATCTAACAGTTTTTTTTATTATCATGGAAATTTGCTTTTAATAAAGACCAAAAAATTAAATCCATGATACTTGAAAATTTAAGATTTTTAAGTACAAAGCTTCTTTTAAATTTTATAATCTAATTTATCGGTGAAAGTTAACCTTTGATTAGCTTGTCTCATACATAAAGAATATCACCCAAGTGTCTTCTGATATCAAATATATCAACACGAGTTTATAAATGTTTAAAACTCTGAGGCTTGCCGAGGAGTTTTGAACTTTTATCAACGAGTGTTGATATATTTGATATCAGGAGACACAAGTGTGAGATTCTATTTATGATTTAGAATAAATCTGATGACATAAATCAACCTTTTTGTAAATGTTTAATGACTTTTTGTCTGTGTTGCCGTGAGATAGAACAATGCTGCTGCATACTCATTGTGATGTCACAATGATGGGAAGATATCGCTACAATGAAATGACATCATTTGTGACGATATTTCCTAGGAGATAATGTTTGATCTCACACAATTGATATCTCCTGTGGGAGCCAGTTTTGGATGATAAAATTGCTGTTTACAATCTTAAATCATTGCTGTAAAGTCAAGCAAATCACCCGATTTTGTTTACTGAACAGATGAGGCTGATTCTACATGCAAATTATCACCTCTGGCTGTGGAATTATCTCTGACATCTTCACTTTTTACTTCACATTCTTTGCTCCAATCATGCTGTTCATTGCATTAAACTCATTAAAATTAGCAAAATTGTTTCTTCTAATAATTCACAGTTGAGCCTTGAAATGGCAAAAATTATTTGTTTGGGCCCCGTTTCTCAAAGCGATCTTAGGCTAGGTTTATCGAAAGTAATTTTTGAGACAATGTTTTATGATTATGTTTCTTATCATAGGCTTATGACTGTAATAGTGCAGAAATTGATTTGGAACGGTTTCATTGTGATCTCTGCGCTACGACAGTCATAAGCCAGGGCTAGGTATATTCAGGGTACTAAACAGCCATATATAATACACCTTTTCACAAGTGCATATTTCAGATAGTGTATAATTTTAAACATTGTCAGCATATCTGACTTCATCCAGGGTAACGCCAGGGCAATTACTCTCGCTATCGCTACGTTATATGTACCCTGGGAAAGTAAGGCGGGTTTCTGCCGATTTGGAAGTTGCGTCATTGTCGCTATCATCCAATCAAACGCTTAGCACAGCAAACCCTGTTCAGCCGATAAGAACCGTTCTTTCAAATTTGAAATTAACATAACGCACAAAGACTGTTTTACATGGGCGAAGCTAGTGTTGTTGGCAAGAGTTACGTCCCTTGAACCGAGAGCAAAGACGTGTCATTTCATTGGACAGCTATTTTTACCGACACGTAATTCAAATCGGCAAAAACGCGCCTAACTTTCCCAGGGCACACATAACGTAGCGATAGCAAGAGTAATTGCCCTGGCGTTACCCAGGATGATCTGACTCAGATCTCTTCCAAATGATTTGGAAATGCAAAGACCACAACAGAATACAACAACAAAACATGGTGATCAATATCCTCCGCCATAGTGTTCTATATTAGTACCAGCAACCATTTCATAAGTTATACAATTAGAGATATAGTAAATATAGTATTACCCTTTAGATAAATAGTATTATGCAATCGTATTTAAATACAAAATTGTTAAAATTAAAAAGGACCACCACTCTGTAATAAATTGTAACACAGTTCCTACTTTTACTTCATTGAGACTTTTATGTCAGTATGCCAAATACGAAATTACATTTTCTTATCTATGACAGTTATTTTTAGACAACCTGTCCCCATTGGAGATTTCACACAGAAACTAAAAACAAAAACATCCCCCCTAAAAAAACCAACACAAACCAACAAACAAACAACAAACAACCCATAACAATGGCCATGGTTCAATCAACAATTGGCATATATAATTCCCATTTTCGAACTTAATCTTAGTATTTATATCCCAAAGCCACATGCAAAATTAAGTTTTCCTATCTGTAACAGCTTCTGAGAAAATTGGTCCTCATTGGTTTTGTGGCGCAGTCATGTATTAAAAAAGCCGACCCTCCCGCATGCTCGTCACATTTTTTTAATAGACCTCCCTAAAAATACAGCATTTTTTTTATTACCCTCCTCAAAGATGTGTATTTTTTTCATGACCCTCCCCGCAAAAGTCCTATTTTTTAGTGACCATCCCCTGAATTCTTCCGATTCTACAACAAAAACAGAAGGGGAAGTCCTGTGGGCCTGACACTATTCTACAACACATACAGTAGGAGGTCATATGGGCGTGACACTGTTCGACCACAAATATAGTAGGGGGAGTCACATGAGCCAAACACTGTCCTCTTAAATCATGAGTAAGGATATTATACAATCATATACAGTTAAGGGTTTCATGTGAGCCTGCTACACCGGCTCATAACTTTACAACTAATTGTCCGATTTTGACCAAATTTGGTGTGGAGATGTGGAAGGATAAAATAACGTGTCATGTTAATCAATTTCAAATATACATTTGTAAAATTTTTGGTTATTGTGCTGATTTTGGACGAAAAGTGACCATTTTTAAAGAAAACTGTTTAGTATCCTGTCCGGCTCATAACTTTGCAACTAATTGTCTGATTTTAATCACATTTGGTGTGGAGATGTAGAAGGGTATAATAATGTGTCTATGTTAATTAGTTTTAAATATATTTTTATAAATTTTGTGTTTGGAGGCAAAAATTGGTGAATTTTTACGAAAACTGTAAGGAGTCCTGTCCGACTCATAACTTCCGTTCTATTGGTTTGATTATTATTAAATTTAGCATGGAGATGCAAAAAAGGCATGGCGGTGTGTCATGATTAAAAGTTACTTGGAATATACCTAAAGACATCTTTAATTCTAAAACAATTTGCCAGTTGCGGGGGGTATAGCTTGACCATGTCAGCTGCTTGTTATTCATCAATTACTATTGTTCCAGAACCTAGTCAGCTACATCCAACCCTGCCCTCCTTTCAGCCCTCGTCTGTAATGCAAAGACACGATGAGGAGGATGAGAATGGGCTTTGTCTGTTACAGGATTCCGTGGTCCTGGCACACCTCACCAGCCCCATGTTCACAGGGCCCCTTGGACAGTTTAACCTTCACCTCAGCTTGGGTTTACAACAGGGTTTTTCTGCCCCCGTCCACAGAAGTTAAAGAAGCCTCCCAGGCATTAGATGCCGCCTTCGCAGACCCTTGTCCTGGCTTAACAACAAACCGAAGTACTCCCTGTACGAGGCTTCATACTTGCAGGAAGCACCTGCTGCGGATGATGACTACTGTTGTCACCCCAAGGTGACATCCTAAAGGATAGAAGCCATCAATACAGTGGTCTGTCAAACGATTCAACCACTTTCTTTATCACACCAGATTAATGAGTCGCTGATTGATAACATTCAATCATTTTGAGGTTTTTGAAAATGACGTCTCTCGTTGTCCATGGCTTATTTACAACATTGGCTCGGTAAGAACTTTCATCTTCTGTGTCGGGTAATATCACATTAAAAAATGGTCTGAAAGGTACAGGAACAAGGTTTTTCAACTGGCTTTTATTCCGTAAACTCCCAAGTGCTGTAAAGGAATTCAGACAACAGAAGGTGTTCAACAAGTATTAATTTCCTTTAGGTGTCTCCTTTCAAAATGATGAAATGTTTACAGGGCTAAAAATCTTCCCTCCCCATTCGCTTTTAATCTGCATGATTATATGTATAATCGCCTCAACCATGGCCTTACATAGCAATTTCTCTCTTGTGTCTATAATTCATGGCTGCTTTTGGAAAACATACTTCTTTGCTAGCCACTACCTTCGGGACATAGCGAAAGTGGATGTGCTAGGGATACAGCAGTTCGGTCCTCCGGTGGTAGCTCAACAGTTCACTAACCATCAGGCATACTTCCCTAATTTCTCACCAGTAAAGGGTCCTAACTAGAGCAACCCCTTCCTCTCAGTTGGGATTCGGTACAAAAATACTGTCACATAAAGGCTATCTGTATGATTCAGGCTAAGTATATTATAACTTTACCCCCAAAACTCATTTTCATTTCTTTGTAAATTACAATTAATTATGTTGTTAAGTGCAGAACATAATTCATACTTCCAAGAAACAAAAGTGACTGTTACTCTTCTCCTTTGCAGGAGGATCGTGGACTTACTTCTAAAAGCAATGGATGCTTTTCCATTTGAACAAACAGTAAGTAGCTATTTAGTTTGTCCTCTATGTCAATTTCAACAAATAGGTAATTTGTCCTGATTTTACAATAACAGAGGCATACAATTATAGTATTTTTAAATACTGTTCACGTATTCGTGAAAAGTATGCTGCTATCTTTTCACTTTTGATTTAAAACAGAATTAGAGTCTATATGGGGTGTAAATGGAATAGCAATTATGTAGGTGTATACCCGACAAAACTGTGTGTTAAATACAGGAAACTATGTGTGATATACAGTAGACTATGTGTGATATACAGTAGACTATGTGTGATATACAGTGGACTATGTGTGATATACAGTGGACTATGTGTGATATACAGTGGACTATGTGTGATATACAGTGGACCATGTATGTTATACAGTGGAGTCTGTATAAACTGGATTTTGTGTTTTAAACAGTTGAATTATCCCCCCCGAAGTGTTTCTGGTTCAGACAGAATCTCATGTAGTTGTCTTCAACACATAACAGAACTGTTTGATATATTTCCGGGCCATTCAAAAGTTGTAAGCCCCACCCAAATATGTTAGCAGTAGCCACGAATTTCCAATCTCACTGGATTGTACCACCTCTTACACAAGTAGACCGAAAGATCATATCATCGATCCTAACCACATTGCAACTTAAAGTTTTTGAAAGTCAAGTGGGATAGGATACTACCACAAAATGTTGAAATGTCAAATTTGTTCAGTAATCGAGTATTTGCAAGAGAAGAATCTATCACCCATAGAAATCCATAAAAACATTGTCAAAACACTTGGGGAAGATTCCCCTTTCTATGCCACTTTTAAGAAGTGGGCAGCAGAATTTACGTGTGACAGAAAGAGCATTGAAAAGGACCCTCGGTGGGACGCCCAAAAACATCCACAAGTGAGGAACAAGTCGATACTGCGCACCGTATGGTCTTGGGAGACTTTTTTAACTTCCTACACACGAGACAAACACTTATTCAATACATAGTAGCTGCCAAGCCGTCAGCCACACGCACAAGATACAGAGCTGTTATATTAACTAACAATTATCCTGCTCTGTACAAATGAAGATGTTAGACCGCGGTAGGTTCTTGTGATATTCGTTTGACCAGGCGTGCTCTGTACTTGAGAGGTGTGGGGTTAGTTAGCAGGAGTTATTGATTAAAATGGGGGAGAGATGATTGAAATAGGTGGAGAGTTAGCTGAGAAGGGTTGATTGGTTGAAATAGGCAAAAGTTAATTGAGAGGGGTAGATGGATGGAGCGTTACATTGAAAGGGGTTGCGATGATGGGTTAAATGGATGTGGGGTTCATTGTGAGGGGTTGATGATTGGTTGAAACGGATAGGGAGTTTATTGAGAGGTTGATAATTGATTAAAAAGGAATGAGGATGATTGAAATGATTTGACAGTTGATTAAAAGGAATGGGGGATGATTGAAATGCTTTGACAGTTGATTAAAAGGAATGGGGGATGATTGAAAAGATTTGACAGTTGATTAAAAGGGATGGGGAGATGGTTGACAGGGTGGAACAGGTTGAGAGGGTGGAGTAGATTGAGTTAAGGCGGTTTGCTAAGAGACTGGAGTAAGCTGTCAGGTGTGTACATGAGAGTTGTAGGTGGGATCACGTCCGCTATTGACGGGACCAGACAGCGCTAATAGAGGGGATGGGGCTTGTTTAAAAATGAGGGTTAATCAGCCTGTTAACCCCGGGTGTCTCCACGTGCCTATTCGCGGCACTTTGATCCCATCGTTTCGTCATTCAGTCTCTGTAAACAGTCTTTCACAAACTGATATTTGCCACTTATTGTGCGCAGTGAAAGTGTTTTCGTATTTTTGTACTGGATTTATGCGAGTTGAAGAGACTGGAATGTGGTCAGGGAGTGAGATCATGCACACAGCGTGTGGATTGCGTTGAACTTTAGAAATAGTTAAATTATTCTATCTGTCCAGTCATTAATGTTTGATCATTTCATTCTCTCATGTGATGGTTTCCTCCTTCAGGGCCCCGTTCCTCAAAGCGATCTTAGGCAAAGTTAATCCTAAGTGTTAAAATATAATATTTGCTTACGACTGTTGTAGCACCGGTTTAAAATCAATTTTTGCGCTACGACTGTTGTAAGCCTATGATAAGAAACAACTTCACAGGATAATGTTTAAAACAATACTTACGATCAACTTAACTTACCAGTTTGTCATTGACATTTTCTTACATCTAACTTAATCAAAATGAAAATAGCCACTTCATTAGGCCAAACCCCCACAATGTATCTAAAATTTAGGGTAGGTCGGTCGGGAATTCTTTTTCATTGAAATATTTTTTTCTGATATCAAATTTTAACCCTTAAATTACTGAGTGGATTTCAGCCAGTCTTAAAACTGTGACCACCTTATGCTGTTGATTACCTGACCTGTGATAATTAATTTGTTTCAAAGAGCTCTCGTTGGAGATATTTTGAACAAATTACCACAGGGTAGGTTTTCAACAGCCTGTATCAGTTGAAATTTGAAAACTAAAATGAGTAAATATTGTGCTCAGCACTTTAAAGGTTAATAAGATAAAATAGGTTTTCAGCTGCAGTTGATGATATTACGTTATTTTTTTGTCATTATGAAAATAAAAAAAATAGGGTCGGCACCTATGTTGTAGGCAAGGTAGGGTAATCGGAACCATAAAAACATTTATTTGGCCTAATCAAAGCCAAGCTTTTGTCCAAAGGTTTCGATTTTATTTAACATATAATATATAGATAAGAAAGCATCATTTATGAATCACTGAGTGACATCTTGTGATCACGCAAGGTAAGCATGACCTACTCTGTCAATAGCACCCGTCACAAACACTTGGAAGTTTAAGACGCCCCAATTGTCTTAGAACCAAATGAAGAATTATGATCACTTTAAGTTTTTATACAAAAACTATGAAACAGTTATAACACACTTACTCGTCTCTCTGTTATATTCTGTCCATGTTTAAAGACAACGGGAGCTTCAAAATTGTTTCTTCTAACTCTTAGAGCGTCGAGAAATTCGTGTGACTCAAAACTGTTCCAATCCTTTACAAGTCTGTGGTAATGTGTTTAAAAGAGCTCCCACAGATTAGGTTTCCAGCAAACCAAGGTCACAGTTTCAAGTTCTACTTAACTTAAGTTAACGTTGTTAAAAGTTAATGATAGATCGATAATGGATACTTGAGGCAGTTTCTCATTAAATTCTCAAATTTCCAATCACCTCTAGTGTAAATTGTGTTGTTATATGCACGGCCGTTTTTGTGACCCGGATGATCCGCCATGACACGCTACACTGTCAGAGCGGTCTGACCTGATGAAGATGTGCGGAGCCTGCAGATTGTGCACGTAGCAGTGTCTGTTAAGCGGTATCTATCACTAGCTCCGTGCAGGGTAATCACACCAATGTCAGATACATCCTGATACAAGATGACATTGATTCCAAGTTCCTTATGAATACCCTGAAGCTGACACCAAAGTTGACCCAAAACGTCTTGGTATCTCTCCGCTGACAAAAGGTTTAACCTAATGCACTCCCGAGTGCCGCTTCACTAAGTCGTTGTAACGCTACGACCTCAAACCACGGAACTGTGCAAATAGGATAAATACCAAAACACGTTTTTCTTTTGAAAGTTCACCGTTTACAACAAGTTTGGCATTTGGCAACTGAAACAACTTGTCCATGTTGGTTGTATAAAGCTATTGTGGCTACGAGCAGTCTGATTAAAACCAGAGGTGGTTTTGCTCCGTTGCACTCCTCTTCGCTTCACTAGTGGTTCTGGAAGCGTCCCGTCCGGGTTCACGACGAAGTGACCTCTAACGGACCACTCAGCGCGGTGCCTACAGAATTGTTGGTATAGCGGCTGTGGTTTTGACTTTTGAATGTGTAAAGCCAACACCGTAACGCCGCAACAGCTTCAATCCAAATGGCACCGGTTTCAAAACAATCTCTGCGCTACGAAAGTCGTAAGCCAATTGTTATATTACAGCACTTACGATCAACTTAGCCTAAGATCGCTTTGAGGAACGGGGCCCAGAATAATAGCAGACATTAGTATATTTAAAATGATGTTTGTTATCGGTTCTGCAGTTTCCTTGAGCCGGTGGTATCTAAGGCTTCTCGGATGGAGACCGTATAATGTGTTGGCTCACCGCGTATGAATCAGACGGGAAATAGAATGGTTTAACTCTTTGAGTGACAATGGCATGATTTGTCAATCCTACTGCTGACACTGATCTGATAAGATGAAATATATTAAATTAACCCAAAGAATGCCAGTGTCATCATACGATTGCTTTAATATATTGATTTCATATGTAGAGTCATCCTGGGGTCTGTTTTTCAAAGACGTCGTAACTTTACGACGTCATAACAAAGTGTAAGTGGATTCGGTCCACAAATGTTAAAAATCGTTGTCAACTGTGCATTTTCCAAACAAAAACTTGTTTTTCTTTGGAAAATGCACAGCTGGCAACTATTTTGGGGGCATTTGTTAGCCAGTCCATCAGCCCAGTGACCTGGTTTACGACGTCATAAATTTACGACACCTTTATAAAACGGGCCCCTGGATAATCCATGCAATAACGTCTACGTTACTCTATGATGTACACCTTGAGAGCATTTGCTATGATTGTCGATTCACATTACGTGTCAGTAAAAAGTAGCTGTCCAATGAAATAGCACGTCTTTGCTCTCTGAAAGTATGGGGTTAAAGGGACGGAACTCTTACCAACAACAATGGCTGCGCCCTTGTCAATCAGTCTTTGTGGGTTATGTGAATCCTAAATTAGAAAGAAATTCTACAGGTCTTTGAAGTCAGAGACATCTGATATGTACAGAAACAAATTGCTGTGTTGTAAATTGCGGAGGAAGCCGCCATGTTGATGGTTATTGACGCCTCCTGTTTTGAAAGAACTATTCTAATTCTGCACCAGGATTTCTGTGCTGAGCATGTTGAATGATAGTGACGATGCCGCAACTTAACTCCAGTATCTCTAAGCTAACTCAACTGTCCACTGTTAAATTTAATGTAACTTCAAAACGTTGATGCTATTTTTTATTCATTTATGTTAAGTTCTCTCTGTTAAACTTCAGTGATCCATATATGCAACTTTGATATCAATATTGCGGCTTTGACCAATAGAATCTGTCCTGACATATTATGAATTTGGATCATTCTCCGGCGTTGATGTTTTATTCCTAATCCAGCACTCTTCTGGTTAAACTGGAACATGTATATATTTTCAAACGTTCAAGAACTTTTTAGAAACCTTCTTAGGAACAAGAATGTCACCGTTTAGATCCCACTTAATTCCGATGTTTTTACAGTTAAGTTTTAATGGAAGTTAAAATGTCAGTTTAAGTGCTTTAAAACTTTGCAGGTAATTACTTGTGTTCGGTAAATACGTACAGTAACGAAGATTGTATTGCAGGTTTGCCCTAGGTGGCAATCTCTACAGCGAGGTTATACCGGAAGTAATGTCATGAACATGATCTTGATTGACATGCAATGTTGACTCTCTCAGATCACCAGTATGTTGAGGTCATATCAGGTCGTATGTCCGGAGGTTTCTTTGAAGCCTGCGGCGTCACAATAATTGTACAACGATAGTTTGTCTCAGGTACATCCAATATGCCTGGTCAGAGATGAAAAGATCGCACGAGACCACACAATTACAGGGTCATGCGAGGTCATATTGAGAGTAGGTGTGTCCGAGGCTCCTGTCTCACAAAGCTTTCGTAAGGCTAAAACGTCTTAACTTTCATCTTAGCGCTCTCGTAACGAGAGCGCTAAGATGAAAGTTAAGACATCCCAGCCTCACGAAAACGTTGTGGAATAAGACCGAGCTTGATACTCAGCTTCATTTAGGGTTTTTGCTCAATCGAATGTTCAAAGGTTATAAAGTAATATTGACTAAAATCGATCTTAGCTTAATATAGCTTTGAGGAACTGGCCCTAGGCCCGCGTTTCACAAAAATACGTATAAATTCATAAGCTTGAAGCCACAATGACTGCAATCATACTCTGGACCAATGAGATTGGTTTATGATGGCCAACAGGTGTTGTAAACTAGCACTTTTCAAAAGAAAACATGTTTTTCTTTGGAAATTTTACAGTTTACATCAGCATTTTTAAATCAAATCCATTGGCCCAATGACAAAGTTAATGTGGTCTTACTATTACGAAGGATTTGTTAAACGGTACCCAGTACTAGTTAGTCAAGTTAGCGGCAAATATTGGAACATGAAAGACCTGCTTCGTTAATTCTTCACGAAGGTAAACATAAATGTTGCGGACATCCAAGATCCGTGGACACGTACGAAGGCAGAGTTAACTCGCTAGGGCTGACTTCAAAAGACAAATTGAGATCCAACTCGGATGTCAATCAGTCCTGTTCCGTCTTCTTTTGGATGAACACAATCAAACCATGTCAGCAGTTCATCGAAATTAGTTTAAATCTTCTCTTCAACCTTCCCGTCAATCAACTACAAGTCATTGTTTTTCTTGTGTGTATAAATGTTTTCATAAACACAATCATTTACATCTTGATATATTTGGTTGATGACAGATTTGGTATGTATGTTGATACAGAATATTTTAGCCTGTAAAACTCTGTTGAGTTTTGTTTAACTGAGACCACCTTAAGCAAAACCTATTCTTTGTTTATTAGTTTAAATGACCTCCATAAAGGAGCTCACTTTAAGTATTTACCACGGAATAGGTGTATAGAGGTCATACCTTAAACATAAGACATTGATAGTGATGACTCAACAGATGAAGTTAAATCAAGATTCAAAATCAATAAAAACTACTATATGTTATATTTAGGATTACACTATCTAAAAAAGTGAACATTCTATCACTTTGTGTGGTTGAGTTCAACCACGCAAAGTGATAGAATATTCACAAGTGATAGAGTATTCACTTTTTAAGATAGTGTAATCCTAAATATAACATATAGTTGTGTTTGTTATTGTGTAAATGGCATAAACATTTCAATATATAGTGACTTTCAACACTTTTTATTTGCGATTGTTATTTCTCTTTTTGAGCAGGTTCGCAGGTTTCACTGCATGACATAAACACATTGGTGATGCATGCTTTCCTTCTGCCGTAAACCCTGCTGCCATGATATAACTGAATTTTTTTAAACGGCGTTAAACCATAACTCACTCACTCGCCGCAAATATCTGAAATTATGCTGAAGCTGGGCTAAACAAGAATTCGCTCACTTACTCATTCGCTCACTCACTCCGCCCACTTAGTGTGATGTAGACATATGCTCACCAACGTAATTGGCCACCTTCCGCGAAGCGATCTTAGACTAAGTTGATCGTAAGTGCTCAAATATAGCATTAGCTTACGGCTGTCGTAGCGCAGAGATAGCTTTGGGTTTCGGCACCAGTTCCAAATCGATCTCTACGCGACGACAGTCGTAAGCCTATGATAAGAAAAAACTCTACAGAACACTGTTTCAAAAACACTCATGATCATCTTAACACTATTTAAGGTCGCTTTAGGGAGTTTCTCTGCAGTAGTGTATCGTATGTTCTATCCTAACGACAGTATATCGTTGTTCCTGCAGTGGTACACACAAGCTGTACAGCAAGTATTGGACATCTTAAGGCCACACAATCCGTGTCACCAGATTTTTCAAAAAGCTTGAATTTACGCGCATTTGCTTACTTGTCTTCCTTTCCACTCGGACGACCATACTTTAAATTCTTTCTCAGATTATTCACTTGCGTGTGAAAGTCAGGTAACCTGTTGCACCAGAATCAACAAAAACGGTCCCAACACCATTGAAAAAAAACTGGAAATGTTTCTGTAACCTTTACAAGGGCATGTTGGTGTACACAGGCGAGTCGGTGCGGATCTGGTTGTACCTAAAGCAGAGCCCCAGTGCATAACTGTCTGGCAACGTTCATGGTCATCGAAACAGTCATTTTGGAGACAAATAGATCAAGACTGTCCGGAATAGACTTTGTAAGATGGTTCCTCTCACTTTTAAAATACAAACAGTCAATTTTGTTTAGGGTTTAAATACAACGCTGTTGGAAGGGTATTCTGTGCTGACGGTATACGGAAAGAAAGTAACAGGAAAAAAAGAAACGGAAAAAAAGTAACATTTTTTGCTAGGAAAAAAAGA
>JAULCD010030756.1:0-12557 GCA_032361085.1 Calliostoma canaliculatum | reverse complement strand
GCTAAACAAAAGGAGTGAACTTATATCATCTTGTCGACATGGTAAACCCCCAAGCCGAGCACAAAAGGCCGAGATGAATAGCCCACGTTTCACTATGCCTGACGATCGCCGCTGCAAGCGTGCGTGAAACTCAGAGTAGCATATGGACATTGAGTGAATTGTACCCAAATCTGTATTTACGCTCTGTGTCACATACACAGTGAGCACTCTATACTGCAATTGGACCACACTTGGATATATATATATACAGGAAACAAGTATAAATAGTAATTATGTATAATTACTGAAAGTTTCAAGAATTATGTATAATACCTGATTCACTCAGTAATTATGTCTAATTACTGAAAATTTCCATAATTATACATAATTACTGAAATGAACCCGATATAATTATACTTGTTTACTGAAAGCATCAATAACAGAGAAGAAACGTATACTATAAGTTTCAATCTTTTTTCAAAACTACACATTAGGAAATGTCAACACATGTAAACAGCCTATGAATATGATTACACATCCATATAAAATCTAACATTGGAGTAAAATTGGAAGCTGAGAAAACATTGAATCCTGGTCTGGAATTTCATACATGTTGGCATATGAAAATATGAAAAGGGCATTTAAGAATGTTTATTGTTACATGGCAGATTTGAATGACACAAATCCCTGACCACCACAGACAGATTCGAGTTGAACAGCTTGGCGCAGAGAGGTAGTTTTGTCAGTGTTAAAGTCATCAACTTCATAGAGTTTAGTGACACATACATCAAATTGGTTACGAGAATATTCCCCATGTAACACTCCACCTTTAACAGCAATTGTGAACATGTTATTGTCACTAGTTTCAATTACTACACCGATGAGGTTGCGTGGATCACCTCTTCCTCTGTCGACATGGGGCATAGTAACAGTTACATAGTCTCCAACATTCACAGGTCCAAAAACACGTTTGCTGCGTTTCACCATGCGTTGAGCTTGTTCTTCTTTGGGCTTCTCTGGCGCTTTGTCGATTCTCCAGTATGCTACCATGTAGCATTGTAACACGATCTTCTTGTGAAACAAACGGTGGCATCTGATCAGGGGCATCAGCTGTTGACGTGGGTGTGTCGCTGGATGTTGGAGTAGACACTTCTGATGATGAGTCACTGGCATTGGAAGAAGGAGTTTCAATAGCAGCAAGCAAATCATCTTCTGACTGCAGTCGTTCCAGTATCTCATGTGGAAGGGAAGAGGAGGACAGACCAACCCGAGCATCAGACCCAAACAGAGCTGCAAATGGTGATCATGTGGTGGCGCGTGGTCTAGTGCATAGCACGATTGATCATAATCAGGCGAAGTTCAGCAACGTCGGGTCTAGATTGTTACTGGATGGGTGACCCGCTCGGCTTGCTGGATTCCTGAGAGTATCTGGGGTATTTGCCCTGCCCCACACTGAGATACAGGTTGAAAAGCTTGTGGTGTCACCCTAGGCAAGTGGCTTAGTTCGAAGTGTGCCTCTGTTCACCCAGCAGTATAACTGGGTACCTGGTATGGACGACGTGTGTAATATGCATGCTAACCTTCCAGCGCTTAACAGACTGCTTGGGTTGTATACTCCCCAGGGAGTTGAGACTGACACTGAGTGAAGATTGTATCCGATGACTAGGGGCAATTTAGCGCCACTGAGCACCTCAGCAAGGTGGATATTAGGCGCTTTACAAATGTTAATAATATAATATAATATTTCCCTTGTTATGTTGTTTAGGACTTGGTGCATTTTTCTTCAGTGGGGAACAATTTTTTTACAAACTGTTACAGATAGGAAAACCAAATTTGGCATGTGGCTTTAGGACATGCATACCAAGACCAAGTTATTGAAATCATTTTATGATTTTTTTTTACAGAGTTATAGTCCTTGTTATGTTGTTTTGAACTTGGTGCATTTTTTTCAGATGGTTTACAGATAGTCTTGTAATTTTTGTTTCTCCGAAATAGTCAATTAACTCTTCTTCCACCAACATAATAAATTTTTCTTCCTTCAACATAGTTAATTAATTCTTTTTCTCCAGAAATGAGCTGCAGCCGATCTGGGAGAAGGCAGTGCAATTTATTGAGAAGAATGAGTCGCGGATCCGCTTGGAGGAACAGACTATCGAGGGAGAAGACTTCCGAGTCTGGAGATGGATCCATGTAAGTGCAGACCAAACTTAACCCTTGCAGTGCTAAGCACAGAACTTGCTCATTTTACAAATCCCAACTGCAACAGGCTGCTGAAAACTTATGGTAATTTGTTTAAAAGAGCTCCTGAACAGTACAAGGTGGTCACAGTTTTAAGACTGGCTATAATCAACTCGCACTTTAAGGGTTAACCCTTACAGTGCTAAAAGAAGCATGTCCTAAAACTGATCAACTTGTGCTATTAAAACCTATTCTGTGGTAATTTGTGGAAAAAGAGCTCAGTTGGAGCTCTTTTTCTACAAATTACAACAGGATAGGTTTTAATAGCTTTTTTCTGTTCAGAATTATGTGCTCAGGACTTAAAGAGGTAAAGTCTCTGTTGTCAATGAGGTGCCGATTTTGTTAAAACATAGGATGTTTCATCTTCTTTCAAGGATAGCTCGCAGCAAAGTTACACCTGCTTTACCACAAGATACTGATACAGTTTCATTTAACCCCAAGGCTGCCAAGCTCAACATTTGTCTTTTTAAATGTCCAAGTTCAAACTTTTTATGAGCTGTTAAAAACCTATCCTGTGACGATCCTAACCAAACTCAACACGGGAAGGGTTAACAGATTCAACCAGATGAAGTGATAAAGCAAACAATTCACATCAGCTTTAATAATTTTAACCCTAAATGGCTGAGTGTAATACTTATTCATTTCAGTGTCCAAATTCAAACATAGCCTGTTAAAACCTATGCTGTGACAATTTGTTTGAAAGTGCTTCAACAGGAGCACTTTTAAACAAATTATCACAGGATAGGTTTTCAACAGCACAACGCTGTGACAGTTTTTAGACCTACCAAAATCAGTTCAGCTCTCTTAGGGTTATCCGCCAAAGCTTCTATTTCTTCTGTTACTCTGTACATACAATCATCAGCTGAGCTACATCCTTTATTCGTCACATCAAATATTAAATTAATCTAATAGTTTAATCAGCATGCATGGCTAATACCTGCCACAGAACCTTGGTGCCAGCACACTCTGGAAATTACATTAACCCTTACAGTGCTGAATAGATTTTAAAACGGTGATTACCTTGTGCTGTTAAAAACCTACCCTGTGGTAATTTGTTTAAAAGAGCTCCTGTGGGAGCTCTTTTAAACAAAAAGCCACAGGATAGTTTTTAACAGCTTATTTTAAGTGGAATTTTGACAAGGAAATAGAAAAAAAATTGGGCTTAACACTTTAAGGGTTAATATTTACAGTCCCTATTTACATCCAGTGAAAAATGGATTCATTATTCATTTATAATCGTCTGGAATTGACATGATTTGATTGAAGCTTGTGAAACCAAATTCTCCACTTTTGTTGACAATTGTGTTTTTTAGTGTTATTACTTTAGCATGTACACATCCTTCAGTCATTATGAGGCAATATTTTAGCCGGAGTTATTGCCCACCGCTGGTGCTGCCAAGTTACCGTTATGGCCTGCTCTCATGTCCAGAGTGTTGGGTAATAGCGTCTCCCTGCTGATTTACTACTTGTCAAAGAGGCTGCATTTCCTTCCATGGGACAGTGTGTAAATTTTGAATTCTTTGTGAACTTTTAGAGTATTTAACGCTTTGAATGCTAAGTGCAATGTTTGTTTGTTTTGGTGTTCAAGTTTCAAGCTAAATAGAATCAGGCTTAATTTTTGGAATGTTTTTTCGTTATCTTTAAATGCTCAGTGCAACATTTGTTCTTTTCAGTATCCAAATTCTTATCTAAATAGGCTGTTACTTTAACAGTGGTTAGTGTGCTGGACTTTCGACCAAGAGGTCTTGGGTTTGAATCCTGCCAAGGGGGCTCGGTGTCATTTTCTGAGTTGGAAAACTTTTAACATGCAATGAGGACAGAGTGGATTGCTCTAACACAGTAACACTCTTGGTTCACAGGTACCAGTCGAAGCTTGCCGGTTTCAGAAATATCTGTCCTCTGTTATTATACCTTGTATTAGCTGAAGCTCGCAGGTTTTACTGCATCACATTACCACATTGGTGATGCAGGCTTTCCTCCTGTCATAATCCTTGCAGTCATGATATAACTGAATTTTTTATTTGAAACAGTGTTAAATTTTAACTCGCTCACATTAACACTTGATAGGTTTTTAACAGGATGTCATAGCCAGGGGTGTGGAGTTACTATGTCCGATTCAGAAAATTTTAAACGTGTACAAGTTTATTTTTGTATGATAGTGGTCGGCGGACAAGTAGAAAATACTTAAACTACATAGCTTGGACAAGTAAAGTTTAGCTGCGGACAAGAAGATTTTGTCCGTGGACAAGTTTTAAATAATGGTATTTCCATACCCCTGTCTTAACCCTTAAAGTGTTGAGCACAACATTAGCTTATTTTAGTTTTTAGATTCCAACTGGAACAGACTGTTCAAAACCTTTCCTGTGGTAATTTGTTTAAAAGAGTTCGTACAAGAGCTCTTTTTCAGAAATTACCACAGGATAGATTTCAACAACACAAGGTGGTCACAGTTTTAAGACTCACTGAAACCAACTCGGCACTTTAAGGGTTAATTGGATTTTTTTACATTTTTGTATATACACGTCTTCAATCCTGTCTTCTTAGCCCAAACTCAAACCTGGTGAAATCTTTCAGGAGTTATTTTCAACAAACAGGATAGGTTTTCACCAGTACATGTGGTCGTCTACTTCCCTCAAGTTAACATCTCAGAGTGAAGCTACAAAGAAATGATACTAAAATTAATTGGAAAGAAGTTTATAATTGCCTTGTTACCTTTTAATTGATGCTTTGTTCTCCAAAATCTTGTCTTGCATTTTTATAGAGGAAGACATTGGTGTCCCTCAAGTTTTATGAACACTTAAAGTGTCAGTTGAAAAATTAATCTTTTCAAGCGGTCAAGGATTCTTAGTTGTTGGAACATTACCTTCAGGAACTCTATTACTGAAATTGAATTTCTGCAAGATAAGTTTTCAACAGCACAAAGTGTCAAGTTTTAAGACCTGGTATAGTTTTGAGTTAAGTCAACACTGGGGTTGTGGGAGATAAAAACTGTGACCACCCTGTGCTTTTGAAAACCTATCCTGTAGTCTTTTGTTTAAATGAGCTCCCCTAATGGGAACTCTCTTAAACAAATGACCACAGAATAGGTTTTCAACAGCGTTGGGTTGGAGATGTTACACTTTGTAACCCTTACAGTGCTGATTAGGGTAAAGTAGATTTTAAAACTGACCACTTTGTGCTGTTTGAAACGTGTGCTGTGGTAATTTGTTTAAAAGAGCTTCTGTAGGTTCTCTTTTAAACAAATTACCATGAGAAACAGCTTATTTTGGGCAGAATATTGACAAGGAAATAGAAAAAATATTGGCCTTAACACTTAGGCAGAATATTGACAAAGAAATATAAAAATATTGGCCCTATTAGCACTTAAGGGTTAAACCAAAATATAGTTGTGAAAGCATTCTAATGTTAAATCCCTCACCTCCCTTGTGTTATAACTACACACAAATATAACCAGATCTATTTAATGAGAAACATTCATTCAACTAAATGTTAAACAAGCAGCTTTTACAGAAAATGTTATTTTAAGAATGTTTAATTTTGGATAAATAGGATTGAATAAAACATGTTCCAAAATTAGAATTTTATACGATTCCGGAACATTGATTGATGACCGTCCAGGAGAATTAGAAATTCAGGGATTTAAAAAACCGAAAAACCATTGTCTTGTTTTGCTGCATAAGAAGTCAACTAGGGAGCTGATTCATCAATATGTTCAAGGAACGAACAAATCCAAAATGAAGAATGTGATCTTCAAACATGCAATTTCAACTTTTTCTTAATTGTTTTGGCCAATTTAATTTTTGTCAAACCTGATTTAATGTTCTTTGTTATATTTTAAATCTGGATTTCTGTACCTTTTTGATCTTTTTGAACGTTGCTTTGTGGTCCCAATTTTGACAGACAAGCCACATTTCAAGTGATTTTAAGGATGCTTCGATTTAAGATATAGCACTGTCATAATCACTTCCTTTAAGTTTTATACACAAAGATTTTATCAAATATTCACAAATTAGGTTGCAAACTTCTACTATATCATTATGTCAAAATTATCTCCCTTTTGTGATTGTTTGTAATAAATTTCTTTCATTTGATTTGGAATTAATTAGATCACCTCCTTGTGCTGCTCTGGGTATTCTAAATAAAAGGGATTTATTTTGTTTTAATTGCACACTCACTTCTGAATAGATTTATAATGACTTTGAAACAGGGTTGAAATTTGTTGATGAAAGGACAGTTACAATGAAATCTGAAGCATTGTGTGAAATAGTTGGATGTTAATTTGAGAAAGCTTTTAAAGCCATATCCGTAATTTGCTAAAAGCATCATCAGGAAATCAGAAAGAGCTAAATCTGCTGATATGTCCATTAGAATGGAAGAAATTTAAGAAATCTTTTGTATTGGGTGTTTTGTTTGCAGCTTTGAGCTGATGGTCGAATTGATTGGTTTGAGATTTACATAACAGGAACTTTATATTGTATTTGTTTTGAAAGGTTGATTTTGATGTGTTTTTGTTGCGAAATGCATGCTGAGTGATGTGAAAGAATAAAATTGTATTGGTTAAGATACAACACTATGTTTAATGGTACAAGACACATTAAGATACATCACCATGTTTATCATTTACATTTGAGTATAGAATAAATGATTTTAACTTGTAATAAAATTGTCAACAATGTTTTAAAGTAGGAAGCTATGTGTTTTTATCTCATGCTATTAGTTTATATAATTGAGGAAATGTCATGAAAATCTATTTGTGTTATTTTGTAATATTTTTTGACCACAATGTCCAAATTAAACTTGAAATTCATTTTATTTTAAGTTGTTATTATTTCGGTATAAGTATTTTCTAAAAAAATTGATGTCAGTATTTTGAGGGTGGGGGCTTCAATTTTGTTTTAAAGTGACAACAGGGGAGAATGTGTGTAAAGATTTAAGCCAATTTGATCATATGAAAGACAAAAGAATAGGATGTAAAATATCCCTTATCGTGCGGCTCACAAAATATCCACAAACCGTAAACTGCATGGACAGACAGGCGACAATGTTGAGTGATGCACTAATTGGAATAGGCTAAACCATTAAAAATTCGGGACATGCCACTCAGGATAACTTCTCTTAAACTATACTGCATGGTAAGGAATATCAATAGAAAGCAGCATGGACAAATTGTACATATATTTGATTGGAGTGGTTGGAGATGGGAAGGGGTCAGACCCCCTCCTGCATGTATTTGTACTGTGTGTCATAATGCCAGTTTATTGCAATCTCAGCACAAATCTGAGCAGACCAAGAGTAAACTGTGGCCTTTTCAGACCTTGAATTTCCAAGATAATGAGTTGCCAGCACTAATATAGCTTCTGTAATTTGCCGTTATTAACTGTTCTGCGAGTGTGGTGTCCGCTACTTGTCAACAGTCTCACTAGTTAGTTCAAGACCTTCAAAACTAATTAGTCTGCTTCCAAGGTTTTATTGTGATGGAAGCAATCTCATTCCTGGCAATGGGGATTTTTATGTCTCGCAACTTACGTCTAACTATTATTTTCAAATGTACTATGAAAAATTTATCTTTCTTTATCCTCCAAAACTGGCTCCCACAAGAAAGAATGCTTGTGCGAGATCAATAGATATTTTGAGCGATATTGTCACATGACATCATACTCATTGTATCATCATTGCGACATCACAATAGTCATGCAGCAGCATTGTTCTGGCTAATGGCAGAAAGAAAATATTATAATAATAATACAAAAATTAATATACACATGTATAGCCCCTATTTCCACTTTGGGATGAGTGTTCAGAAGCACTTTTGGAGCAAAAGATTGTTCTGGGCATAGCAAGTAAAACATGTCAGTCATACCAGATTTGAAACAATTGGATTTTAATGTGACATTTGAAAGTTTCTCAAGTCTGTAAACTTTGAATTTCAAGTTGGGAGTGAGTTCCATAGCAGTGGGGCTTTCTTTTTCGAATGATTTGTCGCCGAACAATGAATGTTATAGTGGTACTGCCAGCAGATGCTGACAAACAGATATATAGAGCTCTTATTGGCTTATATATCTGAACAAGTTCAGGAATATATAGCAGGTGCTTGACAGTGGAGCGCTTGTATGCTTGTATTCCTGAACAAGTTCAGTAAGATATAGCAGGTGCTTGGTAGTGGAGCACTTGTAGGCTTGTATTCCTGAACAAGTTCAGTAAGATATAGCAGGTGCTTGGGAGTGGAGCACTTGTAGGCTTGTATTCCTGAACATGTTCAGTAAGATATAGCAGGTGCTTGACAGTGGAGCACTTGTAGGCTTGTATTCCTGAACAAGTGCAGTAAGATATAGCAGGTGCTTGGGAGTGGAGCACTTAAATAGTTAAACTGAGCTCTTTAAACTTGATTTTTTCATTAACTTTAAGCTAGTGAAAATCTTTCAAAGCTGTAGTGATTTTCTTTTTTTTTCTCTCTTTGTAAGCCTAGCAGCAGAGTTTTGTACTTTTTTGAAGTTTGTCAATCAGGTGTTTTGGTAGACTGAGGAGGAAATAATTACATCACTCCAGATGTGATATGACATAGGCTTGTACCAGCGAAGATGTAGTTTTAACATTGATTTGTCTTATCTGACTGATGTTAGTGAAGGCACATCCTCGATTATTTTTTTGATAACACCCAGGTTTTGTATGTCGAAATATGGACTTGTGTGATGGGCATGATTTTGAATGATGAATAGAATCACACCCTCCTGTCTACTGATATCAAATATATCAACCTAAGCTGATAAAAGTTTAAAACTCTTCGGCTTGCCGATATGTTTTAAACTTTTATCAGCTTATGTTGATATATTTGATATTGGGAGACACAAGGGTGAACTTCTGTCTCACAATTTACATTTTGCCATTATTTCTAAATCTTTGGAAAATTAATCAACATATTTTCAAATATTTTAACATGTATATTTAGATTTGAAAAGGATTAAACATTGTAATTGTTGATCAATGTCTTAAGGTTATTCCCAGTGTTCTGAATAAGCTCTATCTTGCTTATGTGTGGTACATTGATGCACGATTGGTATTAATAACAGTACTATTAACATTGGCAGCCAGACAGAAGAAGCCGCTTGTGTCAATCAAGTGTGAGAAGCGCTCCATCATATCTTCCAAATGACTGTACTTCTCTTATCTGGTTTAGTATTTCTGTCTGCGAGACAGACACAAATTATATTTCTGTCAATAACATAACAGTAATTGCTCTCTTGTGGATAATCAAAAATAGCTGTAGGGAACTCATAAGGTATCTTTCCTGATGTGATCACGAGTGGGGTACCTACTCTGTAGGTTTTACATCATTTATCTGTCGACATGAAGACGTACAGTGATTAAAGAACCGGCATGAACAAAGGTTGATTTCAGTTGTCTGTGTTCTTTTATCTATTTTGAAAGTAATAATTCTAAGTATGAACTATTGTCTTTGTTAGTAAGATTACGTCGCAGCTATTATTATATGTGAGTAATTTCTGGGTCAACATCGGTAACATCAGAGAACTTTCTGAAGTTCAAAGCTATTAGTTCTTTTTATATTCCAGGGTTAGAAATTCTCCTTATAATGAGTGCCAAGTGCATGGGTAGATTAAATATGGCACGGGTAAAATTACTCTGTTGTGCCGCAATAGCACGCCTTAATATTTAACTTAACTTACTGATTTTTAATTGTACCACAATCACAATGACAAAATGTTGACTTTTAACCTGCAGAAGACTAAAGATTATAGCTGCTGCAGTTTAGTTTTAGTCCTTGTTTATAACTAATAGATGGAAATGTTTGCAATAATTCTTGACATAATACTTGAAGTCCCATTTCCTACTCATAAAGAAACAGCAATAAAAATTTCATGAAATTCTTCATCCTTTAATTACATCAAGTTTGATGGCACACTTGAATTTCATAGGGCACACCTAAATTTGAGTTTGGGTGCCTCATGGCACACTTTGGAAAAAATAGATTCTATCCCTGTATTAGGAGTAGAATTATGCAAGGGTTTGTGCACTGCACTGTAGACCAAGAGGTGTAGGTTCAAAGGTGTGAGTGTTATTTTCTGTGTTGAAAAAAGTTAAATAGTGTTTAACACCAACTCAACCACCTTTTGGTGAACTAAGGCCAAATAATATAGGGATGACTGATGATCCAAACTTGCCTCAAAATTTGGTGCCGACCCCACCATTTTACCATCATAACTATAAAAAAAACCAAACAACTTCCATTATATTATCTACTATGGTGAAAATTTCACACCAAGAGGTCCAGAGTTCATATCTTGAAAAGGGCGCTAGGCGTCAGTCTCCAAGTTGGAAACGTGCAGTGCAGTGGTTAGCGTGCTGGACTTCGGACCAAAAGGTCCAGTGTGCGAATCCCGCTCAGGGGGCTCGACATCATTCTGTGTTGGAAACATTTCATCTGACAGTAAGGACAGATTGCAATGCTGTAACACAGTAACAGTCTTGATTTGCAGGTACTAGCTGAAGCTTGCAGGTTTTACTACATCACATAACCACACTAGTGATGCAGGCTTTCCTCCTGCCGTAAACCCTGTCGCCGCGATATAATTGAAATTTTTTTGAAAATGGTGTTAAACCCTAACTCACTTACTCCTGCCATAAACCTTGCCATTGTGATATAACTAAAAGTTTGTTCAAAACTGTGATAAACCCTCACTCACTAATTCATTCACTTACTGCTGAAACCATTTTTTATCTTATCAAACTTAATGTCAGAAACACATGTCACTTGAAAATTCTCCTTACCTACCTACCTTGTCTTGGATGCTTCAGCTTGAGTTGAATACTCCGCAGTGAGATGAACTAGGGTTGTCTTCTACAAGCTCTCGCAAGGCTAAAATGTCTTAACTTTCATCTTCTCGCTCTTGTTACGAGAATGTGAAGATAAAAGGTAAGCCTTCTTAGCTCAATGAAAGCTTTGTGGAACAGAATCCAGGGTAACTATTAATTGAGGCAAATGAAGTGAGGCAAGATATCATCATCATCATCATCATCATCATCATCATCATCATCAGTATTATCAAAATAAAAGGGTTTTTGGACATTAGTTGTCGACATGATGTTCCTCACTCTTGCAAAATATAATTTACCCTTTAATGAAATGACTAGATTTAGGAGGACATAAAACTGATTTGTTCACCAGCCTTTTTCAGTTGAATTTTGTAGACGAAAATGAACAAAAGCCAGCAGATCTGCAATAAATTATCATCCCTGCAACTCTAGTGCATGAGCTTGGATATATTAATCATGAACTCTAAATGTGCTGAGTTGATTTCAGCCAGTCTTAAAACTGTGACCACCTTGTGCTGTTGAAAACCTATTTTGTGATCATTTGTTTAAAAGAGCTCCTGTAGGAACTTAAATTTTTTTTAACACAAGATAGGCTTTCAACAGCCTGTTTCGTTTGCAATTTGAATGCTAAAATGGGCAAAGGTTGTGTTTAAAGCTTTAGTGAGGCGATAAATGCATTACCATATCATGAGCATGAACCAACCTTCAGAATTCATCAACTCCCTTCATTGTCATGTTTCAGAACTGCATGTATTAGGCTGATTAGAGTTGTCTCCCTTTCATCATCGGGCAACTTTGCCAAAACTGGTAAGTTGTTTTTGTTATGAACTATTTATTAAAGTGTGTATGTGGTTTTGTTCTGTTTTAAAAAAATGTTCTAAAACTTTAATTGAACTTCAATTGAAACACTTTATGATCAATGATAATATTTTGCTTTGTCATAACTCAATAATTCGATACTATTGAGATAGGTTTATGAATGTTATTTAGGACTGATGAAACTGGATGAAGTGCCATTAAGGGAGCTAACTCTGCTAGCCTTGTTGGTCTTCACGTCTTTGAATCCCTGCATTGTTCAGTATTCATTATCCAGCTGATCAACATTGTTTCATAATTCACAAACCTTAATTCCAGCAAGCTTTTGTCACTAGTGTTTTTGACGTTATGAATGGTCTTGATAATTCATTTTACAGCTTTTAAACATGACTGTTAATCCTTCGAGTGCAGATTTTAGGCAAGCGAGATTTAAAATATTGACAACCTTCTGTCAAAAAACATATTTGTTGGTAATTTGTTTAAAAGAGCTCCAAGAAAGAGCTTTTTGTAAAGAAAATACCACAGTGTAGGTTTTTAACAGCTTATTAGTGTCACAATTTGGACACTGAAATAAACAAGTGATGTCAGTTGCGCTTTAACCCTTAAAGTACTAAACTTGGATTAGTAATATCTAAACTGTGCTGTTCAAAGTCTATCCTGTAGTAATTTGTTTGAAAGAGCTCCTTGGGAGCTCT
>JAULCD010030645.1:0-12559 GCA_032361085.1 Calliostoma canaliculatum | reverse complement strand
ATATGGAAATTCCATTAAACCAATGAAAATCTGCGGCATATTATCTATAATTTCCTATGGAAATCTCCTTAAACCAATGACAATCCGCAAAATAAGTTTTATACATCTTTCCAGTGTAACACTCTAAATATTAATATCGGGTACTAATACACATTGCTACAATAAAGTTAAGCAATTGATGGCAGATATTGTTCATTAAACACCCCCAATAACGTCGTGGATTTGTGTTTAACTTTACCAATAAATAGTTGAGGTGTTGTAATGTACCAGGATGAGATTAGGTTGTGAACGATACTGTTTACAACGTTTTGACTGTTTATCAATCCGTACAATGAAGTCGTGATTATATTATAAGCAGATTTTAACCTTATCTATTCTACCCTAAAGACATTTGTATGTGCCATGAAATACACACTGCGTTCAAGTGTTATCAAAATGCGTTTTCTTGGATATAACAATTAATAATATATAATGAAATATACTTATTCCCCCTGACATAAATGTTAAGTATTATTTAATAATGAGAAGTTGGGTGGTTGAACGTTAAAGTGCCCGTTAAATAGTTGTGTCTTTCATTGTCTTAATTCCACTCTAAACTGGCTGTTCTAAACCTATTATGTAGTCAACTGTTTCAAAGAGCTCCTGTCGAAGCTATTTTAAAGACATGACCACAGACTAGGTTTTCAACAGCACAAACCAGGGAGTTTTAATCATAAAAATTTCGGCACTCTAAGGGTTCACGTAATTCGTGATTATTTTAAATCTTGGACAATTTAAATGAATTTACACTCAACATCTCCAGATTGACAGATACAACGAGAAAGAGCCCTTTGTAAAACGGCAACAATAAAACGTGTTTCAAAGGTACAGGTTTTCAAGTCCAATAAGGACTTAACCTGCATCAAATCAACAATTATTGATTCTGTTACAGAATAGAAGTGCCATGCACGTTTGTTCTGATGTTTTTCAAATATTATTACAAATTGAACATAATCAATATCCCGACTCGGTGCTATTGAGTTTCTATCAGAAAACGACGCAGGTATTTCATCATGCTTTGTGACTATGTGTGATTATCAATCTTAAATTAACAGTTTCAAAAGCAATTTATTGCTACTAATAACAAAGCTATGAGTGTTTGTTGGTTGGTGTCAACTTAACAAATAAAACGCATTTCATCAAAGAACAAAAATGTCGTATTCGTCAATTGGTAAATACATCAATATAATATAAATCAAGTTCCCTGTACTACGGATATTGCTAGCTTGAAGGTAATACGCAGTTGGATAATTGGATTTTATGACGCTAAACAAATATAAAGCGTCTCTTACAAATAGGAAATGTTTTGATTGCTTCGTAATAGAACAAAAGACAACAATTTGATTGTGTTAATTTGTGGGTAATTTCTAAACTATTGTCAACACAGAAGATATCGTATGGATATTTTGGTTTATCGCGTGTGTGGATCATGTTTTTGTTACAGACATAGCGCGAGGTGCATAGGTCCGGTCTAAAAATATTCAAATGTTGTCGGAACAAAACCGATGTGCCGAGAGGAAAAATAGATAAAAAGTAAAACAAAGAAAGTAAAACACTAAAAAAACACAAGGAAAGTAAAACACTAGAACCTTTTTATATAAATTACTCAGTGGATTTTACTTTGTTTGATGAGATTTCCATAGGAAATCTCATCAAACAAATTGAAACCCGCTGAACATTTTATCTACATATTTTACAGTTTGTCGAAATGTACAGCAATTAATTATATTACCATTCTGGTAAGAGTACAATACATGATTGTTGTTATTTCTTAAGATTGTAATTTCATATAGCAAGTGACCGACTTCCCAAAATACTTACACGTTCAGAATCATAGTTGACAAACATTGTTTTTTAACAAACAAGATATACATGCCTTATTACTTCCAACGTTAAGAGTACTGTTTTTTTCTGTTGTTTGTCATCTCTAGTGTACAATTTAGGTATTTCACAGCCATTAATAGTTATAGTTTTGACCACATTTAATTTTGTCAGTCGCCTCCAGAACAATATAAATATGAAAGTAACATAATTGCCTTGCGAAGCAGTCAAGCATATCTTGCATTAAAAACACTAAATAATGTTGGTAATAAAATGTATATGTTCTTATTGAAGTTTTCTTTATGCCTGTAAAGTAATATTGTTTGACATTTCAAAACTTTAATAAGCTACGTATTTGTTGTTTTTTAGTAAATAAACAAATAGCTTATTAATCCATCAAACAATAAAGTCATATTCTAGTGTGTGTGTGTGTGTGTGTGTGTGTGTGTGTGCATCATGTCCATTTATATGACAGTTGTGCTCAACTGTCAATAACTGTCAATAATTGTATATATAGATATATTATTAGCTTTCCATATATATATATATATGTAGGAATACTGTTTACGACAAAGTGGAATCTAACAACAGTCTTGTTCGAAGTAGGACAACTGGAAAAATTGTACACACCCTTCCTTCACTGTATGTATGTATATATATATGTATGTATATGTACAAATAGTTTCCATAGCAACGATTTCTATTTACATGAGATACTTTTTTCGAATAAATATAAAATATCCTAGATAGAAAAGCCTGCGGGTTTAGTTTAACTGAGATACGGCACCAAAACGTACATAGTTATCATTAAAAAACCGCAGAAGCGTCTGACGTAGACGTCGACTTAGGCACAATTGTGTCAAACAAGTATGCGTTGTTTATACTCTAACAGTTACTGTGTACAGTTGGTACACTAAAAATAGCATTTCCATCTGTGAACAGTGCACGCTGTGTCGAATTGTAAAATTTTTCACTTTTGAAAGAATGTTTGAAACGTCAGTTGACGAGAGTTTAAGCAGTCAAAACCCAAACCGAGTATGTTAGTTATCTGCGTCGAGATGGTAAATATCTGAAATTATAATCAACAGTTCTGTTTCATCTGCGTCAATAAAACACCTTTCTAGTTGCTAAATGCTGAAACTAAAATGTTAACAGGAGTTGTTTAGTTTCTTATATATGCTAATTATAAGCATTTTATGAACGCCAGTCAACATCGTGTGCATGGTTTGTTAACTCTAGTTATTACTCGCCCGTTGAACATACTACTGTTTAATAAGTCTAAGTTGTTATTAAACAGTATTTAATAACATCTCGTGCTGGCATTCTATCGGATCTACTTTCAATAGATCACATGGTACTGTGGCTTTTTAAATTTTGGTGATCAAACTATGTCCACTATATTTTAAATTAAATAAAGAGATTAATGACAAAAATTAATTACGTTAAAATATCACCCCATGGGTAAGGTGTTAACTGAAGCTGCCATAAAATCTTCTTTACAATATTTATAGTGGTATGAACTGTTTAGGGAAGAGTTACGTAACTTCTTCATGGCCTTGACAAGGAGTGAAGATGTCCTGGCCGTTGTGCGTTGTTACACATTTCATTTGTCATAAAATGTGCCATATAAGTACACTATGTGATAAAATAAGTATTCTCCTACGTTCATTAGACATTTAAGTAGGTATTGTTCTTCACAGATATTGCTTAGTTTTTGTTTTAGAAGCGCATAACATCTATAAATCACTTGAACCGTAAACTTGTGACGGGAAAACATTCGCGAGCTGCGATAGAACATTTCCAACTTTATTTGATTTGTAGAATTACTCAAATCTAAATTGGAATTAGGTAGACTAATAGTAATTCTAATTAATTGTTATTTTGTCACAGATAATTTTAACAATTGCAAAATTGTTGATGTAAACATTCAAAGTAAAAGAATAACAACATCAACACCTCGCTTTACGATGAAATATATTGTATTCATACACTATTTCCAAGTTAAGTTTAACAAAAAGAAAAACAGTTCAAGCTATATTTATTTTAAGTAATAAATACAGTACTAACCTCGCTTTCGCTCTTCAAATACCAAAACTATTCATTCGTTTCATAACAATGGTATGAAACGGGAGCTCGTTTAGTATTCTATATTCAGGATAATTATTGTTGCTGAAATATATTTATTTCACTAATACTAACTGTTAGACAATTATCTCAGTGACTCCTGGTTGTTTAAGCCTGATATCAAGATGTATAACACAGTGAACAAGCGTTTCATCATAACAATACACAATAAACATAATGTTGTGCTCATAACAATACGCAATAAACATAATGTTGTGCTCATCATGATAATACACAATAAACATAATGTTGTGCTCATAACAATACACAATAAACATAATGTTGTGCTCATCATGATAATACACAATAAACATAATGTTGTGCTCATAACAATACGCAATAAACATAATGTTGTGCTCATAACAATACACAATAAACATAATGTTGTGCTCATAACAATACACAATAAACATAATGGTTTATAGAGTTGTGCATTACATAAAACAAGACCGTAGAGGCTGTACTACATCCTACACTATTTAGTTTGTATGAATTGGCCACAAGCAGTAGAAAACAATGTATAGAATATATTTAGCGGATTTACATTGGTTTGATAAGATTTCCTATGGAAATCTTATCAAACCAATAGATATCCGCGAAATGATTTCTATACATTATTTTCACTGATATGTAATGTGTTTAAGGTTTTCAGGTTCTAATAAAGAGCAGAATATGGTGACTTACATAAATAATAAACAAGTAGATTTATTGTGACTTTTATGTGTTTACTTTATTGACACACAACTCAATAAACCGAACTGAGAAATTTACGTTTTCTAATAACACACATGTAGAAACATAGTACTAAGTGTATGCTGCCTAGTTGATACTAGAACATAAATAATTTAGACTCACGTTTCATTTTATCAGAATTGACAGTTATTGGTCACAAAGGCTTCAATGTGTAAAATGGACTGATGTGCACTGTTTAATTTCTCACAGGAGAATAACAATGTCTTGTTACATAGTTCCTCTTGAGAGAAAATACGCATATTGTAGGTTGACTCCGTCGATTAATCATCCAGCTGTCTTGTCGATCCCAAAAGAATATATTGCTTGGTTTACCCTAAAATGTGCAGTCGGTTTAACGTTCGGACAATTGTAGTGTAGATACAGTTCTTGACGTGTGTGTAATCTGTTTATTTGAGTAGTAAACAGTTCCTTGCAACGTGATCAACCACGAACAGTAACATAATGCTCTTTGTTATCAGACAGTATGATTCCAAATATAACATGTGTTATGTTTGTGTTTGTCGAAATAGCAAAACAAAACATCCCAAAAGCAGAACAGGTCTTGTAGTACATGTTTTATATTAAGACAATTTGAGTCAGCAATAGTTAATGAGAACAAACCCGAAATGCAAATCTTCTTTCCCTCCTTGTCTCAGGAATTGCTTCTATTTGCATTGACATTACAATCAAAACAATTCCTGATACAAGAATAGAAACAGAATTTCACACACATGTTCAACTTGTACAACGTGCACGAACGTACATCAAATATTTACAACACGTTTGCTGACAGAGAAAGATTGGTATGTAAAATATGCATGCCAGGAAAGATTACATACAAAGACGTTAAGAAGCAGAAACTACGTAGTGAAGGTCACCTTGACCTTGAGTAAGTGTTTGTTGTCGTGCTGGCAATGGTTTAAGATTCAAGGTGTATTTAACATTTATAACCATGCTGGTCTTATATCGACATTAATTAGAAGCGCATAACATCTATAAGTCACTTCGCGAGCGGCGATAGACATTTCCAACTTTATTGAATTTGTAAAATTACTCAAGTTTAAATTGGAATTAGGTAGACAAATCGTAATTCCAATTAATTATTATTTTGTAACAGATAATTTCAACAATTGTTTGTTGTCGTGCTGGCAATGGTTTAAAATTCAAGGTGTATTTAACATTTATAACCATGCTGGTCTTATATCGACATTAATTGTGTCCCTCGTTATAATTTAATATAACAAGTGTAGTGAATATGTTGTCAATATGGTGGTGCTTTGTTTATGCGTAACACTCAAAGATCGCTGTTCACTTTCTTACCCTTAAAACCAGGCCCCCCGTTCCTCAAAGCAATCTTAGGTTTAGTTGATCGTAAGTGATTTTTTAAACAATGTCCAGTGGAGTCATATCTTATCCTAGGCATACGACTGTCGTCGCGTAGAAATAAATTTGGAACCGATACTAAATGGCATCGGTGTCAAAGCGATCTCTGCGCTAAGACAGTCGTAAGCCAATGTTATATTTTAGCACTTACGATCAACTTAGCCTAAAATTGATTTGAGGAACGGGGCCCAGGATCGCTTAACAGTTAGACATAATTAGGAATCTAAATATTGATGAAATTGCAAATATGTTAAAGGGCCAGGTAAGTATTAAAACAATTCTAAATAACTATTTCATCGAGGGAAATTAAACAAGACAAAATACTACACTAAGAAGAACGCTAGTTATATTTCGTAGCGATGGCCTAGTGTTAGTAAAAAAAGTATATGCGGTGGTTATTTTCTGGCCCCCGTTCCTCAAAGCGATCTTAGTGTTAATTTGACCGTAAGTGATTTTTGAAACAATGTCCTGTGGAGTTGTTTCTTATGAACAGCTTACGACTGCTGTAGCGCAAAGATCCATTTGGAACCGGTGCCAAATGGCACCGGTTCCAACGCGATCTCTGCGCTACGATAGTTGTAAGCCAATGTTATACTATAGCACTTACGATAAACTTAGCCTAAGATCGCTTTGAGGAACGGGGCCCTGTTCAAAGGGGTTTCTTGATACTGTCGTGACTCAATTTTAAAATTTACTTTACACCAAAATGCGTATTTCTATAATTCAGGTACGGCATGTCGGGCATAAGCTTGCTCCTCCACCAGGTCAGCACTCACTCGATGAGGAGCAAACATATGTCCCAACACATCGTGAACATAAGTACAAAGATGCTGATATCCAAAATTCCTGAATTTGATGTGGACATATTTCTCAAATGTTACTAAACAATGCTTACTGTTTCATATGTGGTTTATTAGTTTACTAAAGCTACTAAAGTTTACGTTTTTACATTGTTGGGTTTTGGTCAAAGTCAAAGATATTGATCCCACGATGTTATGTTTATTTCGGAGACACTATTATTTAAATATTTTATTATTTAACTTAAATGGTTCTTCACTCTGATACGTTTGTGGCTCTGTTAGTCACTTCTCCTGTGCCAGAAAGCGCCCTGACGGTGTCAGTAACTAAATAATGCAGACAATTAAGTTGGACACAGAACAAGCCACTGATTTGCCACCATTCGAAGATCACAAGTTGCTTGACCCTTTTATTTTAAGAAGATAAACCAGACAATAAAAGTCCAACCCAAGACTGATGTTGTTGCTAGTTTTATAGTCAACGCTCCCCGGAGTAGCAAAGGGTTGTTGAGGGAAAAGGAGCTGACTCCGTCTAAACATACTGTTACTCTTGCAAGCGAAATGTGTTTTAACGTAACAAATGTCGAACAACGATAACACCGAATCAGAACAGTGATCAGAAACACTAACACACTGACGAGTTTTTCACACGGCAAAGTGTACTAAATATAACCTGCAACAGCTTAGATCGAACACCTGTATCAACAACCGGAATTATTAAACAGCTTATCTTTGGCCATGTATGACACTAATGTTTCCTAGTAAATTAATGTAAATCATAATTTGGAGAAAGCTGTTTCTCTTACTTTAGTGGATTCGTCAGATTATTTGTTGTACGTGATAGTAGTACGTCAGGAGTTTCCAGTTCTGGGCCCCGTTCCACAAAATTGTCACTGCTAAAGTATAGCATTGGCTTACAACAGGTACGGTTCCAAATCGATTTCTGCGCTTTGACTATCGCAAGCCGATGATAAGATTCCACAGTGCATGGTTTCAATAATCGCTTACGATCATCTTAACACTAAGATCACTTTGAGCAACGGGGCCCCGGACGCTCTTGCACACAGGTTTCTTGTTTTAATTTAAAGAGGAACGTGTTTGATGTTTTCATCAGAGCACCAGAGTGCATTAATCATAGCTAAACATAGTTGGTGGTACCACACTTTTATTTCGATGTACCGTGTTTTCGTGTCTCAACTATTATCTGATGTCCAATATTTTGTTCTGGAAATTTGTTTAAAAGAGCTCTTTAAATAAACTGTCATGGAATAGTTTTAACAGCACAGGCTGGTGGTACTGAGTCAATTTAGCAATAACAGGTTTAAACAAACATCGACTAACATGTTTTATATGACTTTGACAATAACATCCAATTACTTTCAACTGTAAATTAGCAAGTGGTGAAAAATGTCAATATCTATCGTTTTAAGTACATATTTACCAAGGCCTTGTTCCTTAAAGCAATTTCAGGCTAAGTTGATCGTAAGTGATTTTTGAAACAGTGTCCTGTGGAGTTATTTCTTATCATAGGCTTACGACTGTTGTAGCGCAGAAATTGATTTAAAACCGGTGCCAAACGGTACTGGTTTCAAAGCGATCTCTGCGCTACGACAACTGTGAGCCAATGTTATACGTTAGCACTTACGATCAACTTAGCTTAAGATCGCTTTGAGGAACGGAGCCCTGGTTGATCAGCAGACAAAACAAGCTTAGTTTGAGTCATTGAACTGTGACAACGGGTACATCAGGTATTTATTCAGCATAAATATCCTGCTCCAGTGCGCTTGAGATGTTCCTTTGTTATTGAATTTACCAATTTGTGCTCACAACATTTTACCAATTAAACTTATTGATCGGTTTTCTACCACTTAACTACACGAAAAGTACTCAAATCCTACTGCCACGATGGGAGTTCGTGACGGTTAAGCCTCGGGAGTGAGAGCCCACGTACAGCGAGATGCATAAATACAGTACTTGTTCAACTCATCACAGACTTTCCTCCTGTTGTAAATTTGCAACCGTGAACTCAGTTCAAATAACTTTTCAAAACGTTCAACGCTACTTTACGAAGTTATCGAACTAATGACACTCATCATTATCAACACCAACTGTTTCTGTATCGCGATTATCATCACTATTATCATAGTCGTTGTCGTCGCCGCCGCCGTTGTTATCCACCTCACCATCATCGTTAACGCCACTTGTATGAATTTATCATGAACACCAAGCTATTGCCTCCAGCTACCTCAGTAATATTTATTTCGCAACTGAACACTGCAATAGCACACCTAGAGTTGAAATTAACGATGTCATTATCGATTCCAATTAAATGATAAATCTCTGCCAGCTTATATTACAGAGTTACACAATGGACAACTAATCTTACAATTAACCGTGTAAATATGTACACACAAAAGCTACCACCGCGACGTTTTGATATCGGATTATCTTGTCTGAAGTCCATTAACTATAAAACCTGGTTGAGTTAACCCTGAAACCGATGTATTGTTTAATCTAGATTTACAACTGTGACCCCGCGCACGTTGAGATGAGAAAAACCTGTCCTTGGCCCCGTTCCTCAAAGCGATATTAAGCTAAGTTGATCTAAGTGATTTTTGAAACAATGTCCTGTGGAGTTGTTACGTATGATAGGCTTACGACTGAAGTAGCGTAGAGATCGCTTTGGAACCGGTGCCGAATGGCACCGGTTCCAAAGCGATATCTGGGCTACGACAGTCGTAAGCCAATGTTATATTTTAACACTTACGATCAACTTAGCCTCAAATCGCTTTACGGAACAGGGCCCTGTGTCGTCCCTTATATCTTCAAACTAATTTCTTTTATTTACTTGTGAATACCTTGATGCGATGAAAACATACCCTGTGCTAATATGTTGTATAATAGCCCCTGAACTTGTTTTCACCAAATCGGCCTCTGTGTTGTAGTGATTAGATCGTACCCTTAGCAAATGTAGGTGCGGTAAGTTCTTGGTTCGCCCCCGGCCGCGTCAGATCAAACGACGTTATAAAAGATCAGATTCAGCATACTGTGAGTGGGATATTCATGTGAACTGCGACATGAGCTAGCATATTAAAAATTGGTGAAATACGAGATCTGATACAAGCAGACACACAAACACAAATATGTATCAGCATCACTCTCAGCAGTGGACTCGGGAAACCGTTCTACAGGGCTGTGAGAATAAGGTGTATTGCTTCCATCACCCTTGGTTCGACAGTACTAGCCGAAACTCGAAACACCGCTATAAAATCCGGAAGCTGCGATATAACTAAAGTAAAATGTTGAAAATAGCGTTAATCCCTAACTCGATCAATTGTTTTTTTCACCAAATTTCCACAGTATAGGTTTTTAACTGCATAATTAGGTTCGATATTTTTTCAAATCAAATCAAATTTGTATACACTGTCACTCCAAGGTTACTGCTTTATTTATCAGATGTGAGTTCACATGACAATTGTTTAAGTGAACGAGTCGTTTATGCTGGCAATTGCGTAATGGATTTGTTAAACAAGCGTATCTTTAACGCCATGTTTTGAATCGGTCTCATGAATGTAGCTGCGTAATCGTGCGTGGGAAAAGATATCGACGTTTTGATATCCCAGTGGATAAGCAGCTATTGATTGTCGATTTCTTCAGTCACCTGACAATACATGTTCTCAGTCACCTCAGCTTGGAAGTTGAAGTGCTTGGAACGACAATAACAGTACATGTGTATAAGATAACTGGGAATAACAGTGTCCTGGGCTCCGTTCCTCAAACCTTTATTAGGCTCAGTTGATTATAATAGCTAAAATATAATATTGACTTACGACTGTCGTAGCGCAGAGATCGCTTTGAAACCGTTGCTGTGTGGCAACGGTTCCAATCGATGTCTGCTCTACAACATTCGTAAGCCTATGATAAGAAACAACTCCACAGGACAATGTTTCAAAAATCACTTCCAATCAACTTAAACTTGAGATCGCTTTGAGGAACGGGGCCCTGGTTTCTGAACCGCGTCAGCACTGGATGATACAGTATAAGAATAACTAGAGTGTGTGTCTCGGTATTGCTTCACGAAGGTGGTACAGTGACTGGTTGACAAACACCGATACGTACGAACACCAGTTGAAGATTATAAAACCAAATAAAAAAGTTAATAGTTGTGAATCTGTTACAATTTATTGTGTAACATATAGGACGGGTGTGGTTTAAACAAAGAATATCTTCTTTCTGTATTTGTTTTAAATCTTGGAAATGTTATTTGAACAAACACAATGTGACACCATTAACAAACGCAATAACTAGCATGTGTGTGATTTTGTCTAAAAGTAGAGTATTAAAACCATTTTAGAGATCAGCTAGTAATTAACTCAACACTAGTAGATTGTTATTACAGTGTATGGGTGCGTACAGTGATGTTGAATATTTCTGATATTCGAGGTTACTGTAGAGAAATATATATTGGCCTATAGCCCGTCTGCTTATTTTATAGTGCGCCCTTGTTTACAACCTGTATAGTTCATTGGGATTATACATACAGAATTGCACAGTCAAATTTGAAACCTGCGCCAAAGCGGCGCAGGTTTCAAATTTGACTACGCAATGTCTTTTTTGCTTTTTATGAATGGCGGAATGGCGTGGTCGAAAGAAACCCTTGACATATTTTGACACATTGAATAATCAATATACTGCTCCACTAACATTGAGTGTTGTATAAAACTAACAATGAGTCTTCCATCTTGCTTTGTTTGGTTTAGATATGCTGCTCAATCAGACTGTGGCAGCTTCTAAAGTATTAACTTATTCATATTACTTAAGCGCATTTTTGTTAATATCAATTTGAAAAATAAATAAACTAGATGAAAATAAAATGCGGTCCATACTGTTATAGCTAAATAAATTCAAGTAATAAATTGAGTTCCCCTATGTTAGCTTGATGGTGTAACAGAGCTGTACAATCACATATAAAGGTTTACAAATAGTAAATAATTTTTACAAATAATGATTAGATTGATCATTTGTACAACTGAAATCAACGATGTATAATTGTCGGTTAATTACTAATTTCTTATTGAATCGAAGGCATTGTGCAATAAATGTCCAACTGGTATGATATTTGCGTATAACTGACGATCTTGCTACGAATATACACCAGACGCACATACAAATATGAAATTATTCTGAACTAACTGTTTCAAAGAGTGACATGATTTTTGTTAAAAGGTGTGTAGTTTGCAACATAGTTTATAGTCGTAAATCAAAACTAACGCGCCGTAAAATGGTATTTATACAGAACAAGATAACGTTTGAATTGTGATTACAGAATTAGTTCTAACATGAAACATTACGAATTACAACTGTAAAGCACAACGTTTCTGGGCTAGTGTTTGCCCCTGCGTCACTCACCTGACGAAGAGGTAAGTACTAGCCCAGAACCACCGTGCTTTACAGTTAAAGAAGTTGTGGTGTCTGGGGGATCTATGGTATGGTGATCTGTCTGAAACGCCTTCTCGAGAGATATTTTGGATTGGACTTGTAGTATTTGACACCCAGAGCGTTAAGTATGTTGTACTTTTATAATAATATGTCATGGTATATTTATGACACTGCGGGAATTCTCTCTCTCTCTCTCTCTCTCTCTCTCTCTCTCTCTCTCTCTC
>JAULCD010030534.1:0-12560 GCA_032361085.1 Calliostoma canaliculatum | reverse complement strand
GGATAGGTTTTTAACAGCTGATTTTGGGGAGAATTTTGACAATGAAATAGAAAAATAATTGGACTTAGGAAGGGTTAATGTGACAAAAAGTTTGTCAGAATGTAATGATGATAGGATATGCCCAGTTACTGGATTACTAGCTTATGGAAATTGTTTTCCAATGGAAAATTAATTCTTGGATAAGACTTTCTCTCATGTGTGCAATAAACCGACCCCTGGGCTGGGATAACGATGCCATTGCATTATTGGTGGGTTCACTCAGTAAGAAGCACTCAATAAGAGACGTACTTTAACCCTTAAAGTGCTAGACTGGGATTAGGACATAGCTCAATTGATTTGTGTAAAATTAGTGCTAATTTCTGTAGGATTGTAGGATTTGTGTAGGACTGTAGGATTGTAGGATTTCTGTAGGACTGTACAATTTCTGTAGGACTGTAGGGTTTCTATAGGACTGTACAATTTCTGTAGAATTTCTATAGGACTAGGATTTCTGTAGGACTGTAGGATTTCTGTAGGATTGTAGGATTTCTGTAGGATTGTAGGATTTCTATAGGACTTTGAAATTTCTGTAGGATTGTTGGGTTTCTGTAGGACTGTAGGATTTCTGTTAGATTTCTGTAGGATTTCTGTAGGATTGTAGAATTTCTGTAGGACTGTAGGATTGTAGGATTTGTGTTGGACTAAGATTTCTGTAGGACTGTAGGATTTCTGTAGGACTGTAGGGTTTCTGTAGTACTGTAGGGTTTCAGATGTAGGACTGTAGGATTTCAGTAGGACTGTAGGGTTTCTTTAGGATTAAGAGTTCTGAAAGACTGTAGAATTTCTAAAGGATTCCTGCAGGATTAGAATTTCTGTAGGACTGTAAAATTTCTGTGGTAATTTGTTTAAATAAGCTCCTGCAGAATGGGTTTCAACAGTTAAGTTGGAATTTTCACATGAAGAAATATTGCTCTCAGTACATTAAGAGTTAAGTGTTTTCTAAATTAACTATTAATAAATGATTCAATTGATTGTTTGTCATACAGTGTCCCAGAGTGGATGTTGAACTAAATTATTTGTTTGATTGTTTGAAGTAAATATTTAAAATCTCATAAGACACCCACTGTTTATTAGTGATGTAATGATACATCTAACTATCGATTGATTGCGATTGCTTGTCTCACGATAGTACACTATCGATTGCAACTTGAAACAATCTATACTATTGGTGATAGTTTCGATTTTTTATTTGTTTGGTGCATTTTCTTTTTTAAAAAATATAGAAACAACTTTACCAATTACATGAAGTGATATTTCAAATTAAAATGTTTTTGAGAGGTCAATTTAAACTTGTTTTCTTTTCATTTCTTGTTTTCTTTATAAATAGTATAAGAAAGTTATAATTATTTTGATGGTGTCAGTCAAAATGCTGAAATATATGCTGATAAAGCCTGTATAATTGGAAGGGAAAACTATCGCAATAGTAACGCAGAAGTAGGGCCACTATTGCAATAGTATCGCAATAGTAAAAAATGCCTCAATAGTCACCCCTACTGTTTATATACACAGAGAAAAAAGTATTGCCACAACCCTATTTGATTAAACTGCTGGGTTTGATTTGCTGTGAGCACTATATTATGTGTGTAAACCAATGGTGTTGCATTGTTCTTTGTAGAGCAAATATTGAACAATAAGAAAACATTGGAATAAAATTGTCGATGAAGATCATAATGTGTTTATGTTTAGTTACCAAAAAGACACAAAATTGAAAATATCCAGTGCGAAAAACTATGCCTATAACAGGTCTATCTGAATTCTTAAATCGATTTCCATTCATGTCATTCTTTGAAAGTACATCGAGTTTGCAAAACAGTTAAAAGTGTCAGTGTCTGGTGTAACCTCCTCCAGCTTGAATCAGCTGTTGAACCTTCATTCCATTGCTGAGCACAACATTTGCTCATTTACTTTTCAAATTCCAACTGAAACAGGCTGTTGAAAACCCATCCTGTGGTAATTTGTTTAAAAGAACTCCTGTAGGAGCTCTTTTAAACAAATTATCACAGGAGAAGTTTTGAACAGCCTTTTAGAATGAATTTGGACAATGAAATAGACAAATATTAAGCTTAGCACTATGAGTCTTCAAAATCTCCTACAGGAGCTCTTTAAACAAATTGCCACAGGAAAGGTTTTCAATAGATTTCAGGTTCAAGAATAAAATGAACAAATATTTCACAAGGGTTAATAAACAACGCTGCATTCAGTTTCTGTCTCGGTTGTATTCTGAACTTGATGAAGTCACCAAAATGCCTAAGCAGTCTTGTCCATTACACACCAAAGCCACAACCAGCACACCTCTATGAGCTAATCATACTAAGAGAAGCCTGCCAGTGGTGTATTAGGTTTCCTGTTAAACTGGGCAATGTTGGCGGAGACAGTTAGTGGAGCTCTTCAGTCAAAGAAGTCTGAGAAGACCTGCAAGTTCGTGATCACCGACATATTGATCCACGAGTAGCTTCCCATGATGCCTCGTCATGGGGAGTGTTTAAATATCCAGGCTATTTAGATGCTAATTGATCGGGCAGCGTCCGCTGGTTATAGTTAGTGGAACTCCCACGCTGTAGGACTTGGCCAATTTCGGGAGGTTTGTCTGGGTAAAGTCTGGGCCTTGTTCCTCAAAGCATTCTTAAGCTTAGTTGATTGTAAGTGCTAAAATATAATATTGGCTTACGATTGTCGTAGTGCAGGGATCGTTTTGGAACCGGTGCCATTCGCAAATGGCAAATTTTGAGAAGTTTACTGGTTCGTCTGGGTGAAATTTGGGCCCCATTCCTCAAAGCAATCTTAAGCTAAGTTGATCGTAAGCGTTAAAATATAACATTGGCTTACGACTGTCGTAGCACAAAGATAGATTTGGAATGGGTGCCGAATGGCACCGGTTCCAAATCGATCTCTGTACTACGACAGTCGTAAGCCAATGTTATATTTTAGCACTTACGATTGACTTAGCCTAAGATCGCTTTGAGAAACGGGCCCCTGGAACCTGACAAAAGGGGAATAACCAGGATACTGTGCTTAAACTGGCGTGAACCTCAACCAAGTCAATCTGTGAACTATGTGTACACAAGGAAGCGTTTTTTGTGTTATATAAGTTTACTTTACAATGTCTTTCCTGGATGAACTCGGCTTGTGGCAGAGTTGAAATGTGTATCTCAATCAAAATCTATCTACGCCGTATTGACTCAATTCCCTCGGCTCAAATAGCCCTGGAACAACATCCAATTACTGGTACAGTTTACTACAAGCCAGGTCGTAGTACAACTTTGTTTACAATTACGTTAAAGTAAACTAACGTTTCACGACATAATCGCAGCCCGTTTTGGAGCCTGTTCCACAAAGCTGTAGTAAGCTAAAATCGGTATAAAGTCAACATTGTTTCTTGCCTGTGTAACATTTCTTTTAAGCCAAACACCCAAAAGGAACTTCAGGAAAGTGCAAGGCTGTCGTAAGGCTAAGACATCTTACTTTCATTTTAACTCACTCGTTACGTTATGTCTTAGCTTTACGACAGCTTTGTGGAATGGGCCCAAGGACCTTTAATGCCATGTGATCTTCATACACAAACTACTTCTACTCAAAAGACGAGTCGGTATAAATGACTCAGACCTTTAATGTTTTCCCAGATAAACTGTAGAGTGCGTATTTTTTAGTATGCAATGGTGGAAAAGGACTTTTAAAAACCTGTCCTGTGGTATTGTTAAAAACGCTCCTTTTAGCTAACTGGAACTGGACATGTGTCTAACTGTTGTAGGAAGCAACACGTTTAAAATATTTAAACGATTTCCCCCCGAAAAAATAATCAAGCTCGAAATTTCCAGAAAAACATAATAGAGATGATAAAGCCATTAAGCTTACTGACAATAGGTGACAGGTCATTTGTAAAAATAACTGAGCTTGTAGACTGTCTGACAAGAATGAGCCCCCCAAAAAATTCCGGACCCACCCCCAAAAGTTAAATAGTTGTTTTTTTACCTGTCTCACAGCCTTCATTCCGCAGTTAGCAGCATGAACGAAAGTGAAAGTTAATTCCAGCTTCACAGAGTAAGTTTTAGGAAATTAGCGACAACTCCAGTGAATATAAAAGTCTTTGTTCAGCATTGGAATGTACGGAAAAAAGGGACAATTGTCAGCGATATTAGTGACTTTGAGGAAGAAATAAGCGTGAGTAGGAAAACGTTGTGTGGCGACAGTCGGAAACACCTTGGACTCGAAAGGTCTGGTGTACGGTTGGTACATTCCGAAGTTGCGGGATTATGCAAAATAAGAGTGCCTCAAAATACCGAACAAAACTTACGTTGGGCTTGTACTCTTTTTGAAACATGACGGAATTCACGTCATCAGAGAACCTTCATAGGGGAAACATTTGTACAGCGATTACGTTTAATAGATCTCAAACTTGCGTATCTCAATGATGATGAACTGAATTACTCTCTGTGCTGTTTTGTTTGTGAAGTGCGCAAAACTGATGGTTCAGAATATAATCCAAAAACTCTAAGACAATTAGGGCTTTTATGCAGATTGTAGCCACGCAAAGTGTGGCAGACGATCGAGTCTCGATTTCGATATCTGTAGTCATTAAAAAATATTAAAATATCTTGAACCTTTTTTTCATTTGTGAAAGTAGTTCCGTCCGGGTTATAACTGCCAGATCGGACAGTTACAGTAATGTCACAGACAATGAAAGCATGATATAATGTTCTCTAGACTTATGCTTTATGGACACCGTGCATTGCATACCTGTATCAAATCTTAGTGTCACGTGACAATGATGAAGCCAGTTGAAAAATGCATTAGAGAAAAAACCCATTTTATCAGATAAATATAATCTTGAGATAGAAATATTATGCTGCATCACTGCATGACATTACAATACTGCGTCGCAGTGACAGCTAAACAACTTGTTGCAAGACTTATCACAGAAAGAAAAGCATTTGACACTTGTGACATAACCGGGGCCCCACTAAGGAGACTCTGTACTGATGCTGTGATGACGTTGTGGGGTGTAACAAACCAGTATAATTTTAGCTCGGAAGTTCTAAACATATAACCGAAATAACCTAATCATATCTTGCATTTTAAAGTCCTAGTTGCTAAATTAACTTTATTAGAAATCAGCATGCCGTGTATATGCTTGTAGGCACATTAATATGTGAGAAGTATAAACACTACAAGTTGTTTCATTGAGTTTATTGTTTGGCACAAAGAGGAAAGTAAGGTTTAAATACTCAAAATGTTTGGAACAAAGGTTACTTGCTATTTTTTGTATCTCAATGTATCTATAAACTAACAGACCATTTAATATAGTTTTCAAAAAGCTGTCTCATGTATGTCAAATAAAAATACACACTTTATTGTTTGCAAACAATGTGTCTGTTTACAAGAAATAGCATTTTTGCAACAAATAACGTAATTGTTACTTTAATAGTAAATAAGCTGCTAAACATTGCAAGTTGCTTGTGGAAAGTTTGTGTGTAAAATCAATTACCATGCCAGTGTCTAGACGGGTCAATGCTTGATACAGTGTATATCACTCTGGGTCAAACGTGGGTCACAATGACCTGTCATTTCCTGGCTGCTTCAGAGGTCAAACCAATAGATCACACACAGATATGAAGATTCCATCGTCTGTTAGACTCACAAACTATGTGAACACTGACCTGATAGTGCTGCAGACATTAGGTGGCAATTTTCTGTCTGACGTTTAACCTATTACGTGGCCTATTACTTAAACCTTTTAACAAATTACCTTAATATGTTAGTGCAAGTATTATCACCCTACGTCTAACCTGGGGCTGATGAAAACTAAATGATTTTTCTCAGCTCACATTAAACTTGTTAATTGTAATGTATTTCAACGCAGTATTACCATTACCCTGGACCCTGACGAGTTATAAACATAAGGAAATCAACTTACTTGAGAAGGTTTAACTACTGATTAACTATAACTGACTCAAGTTTAAAGTTCATCCCTAAATTTTCATTTTCATTTTTTTTTAATTTTCGTTGTCCCGTGGCAGTCAATGTATTGCTGGAGGAGTGCTGTACCAGTATTTAAAAGTGATGCTGTAAAGTTAACGAGCTACGAGGGGCGTTCAATAAGTTTTGCAACTTCAATATAAGACCAACTCGATAGTTACTTTTGTCACTTTTATATTTCAATATAATCACCTTTCTGCAGACCCCCGTGGGGTTTCCGGGGAGTGTCTTCGGACACTGGGAAGAATACGACCCCAGTAGCCCTATGCTTGACGTACAAGCCGTCTAAAATTGGGATCTTTTCTTTCTGTCACTCTCTTTTTCTCGTATGTTACTCCCTCGGTGTGCCTTTTGTACGCCACATGGCGATATAGCTGAAATATTGCTGAAAGCCATGTCAAACTCTATTTCACACTCACACTCAGTCACAACAAAACGCATCAATACTATATACGGCATAGGTGCACAGAAGAATGTTCCTAAACATTTCCCTTGGAACATTCGCCCCAACGCTACAGTGTACTGTCGAGAAATCTTGGCGGCCATTGTGCACGAGCTGCATGCAGAAAAATCTTGCTTAGCCGAAGACTCGGTGAAATTGACACTTTTCAGTCATGCTTTGAAGGAGAGCAGTCGCGCTATTGGTGGCTGCCTCCCAAATGTCGAATAACGGCAAATAAGTTCATTTGCCGTTAACTCTTTTTTTAGACTTTTGTAAGAACCTAAATTAAAAAATGTAATCCAAAAAGAATTAATTGTCAGATTACACAAGCATCTAAATTGGTCTCTTAAAATGGTTATAACCTAAACGTGCATTAGTTTATAACTTTCATTTAATAGAGACCGTGACTTCACATTGTTGTTGTGTAATAATTTGTAAAAGACTTGACTGCGTTCCATGGACGCTAAAAAATTCAAAAGGTTCATTGCGCCTAGTTTGGAGCCTGTGTCTTGGAGCCTGTGTCCTGTTGTTCTTTTTAAGCTTGTTATCGCCGCGGATAGGTGAAATATTGCTAATGCAACAATAGACGGATCTATTCCGTTTACGCCTTTTGAAAACAATAAACATTTGTATGTTTGTCCTGAATGTAGATATAACTTTTACATATTCTTATTTAAACGAAATATGTAGCACTGTTCATCTAAATTATCAAAATTAAAACCTTTTTTAAATCCCAATTTTCAACCTCTATAGATAAATGTATACAAACCTTCACATTTTATTTACTGTTAAACTCCTAAATAGTTGAACTGTCCCGCCGCTAATGGCTGTGATACTGCCCAAACGGCGCTAAAAAATAGCTTGCTTACTCACTCGATGATGTAATGGCCTATTGCCTGTACAAATTTACGATGTTTTGCTGTCTATCACCTGCGACAGTATTTAAATATCAATTAATGTTTGGGTGTTGTTGTTAACTACCTTAAGAAATATTAGTAAACTTCAATCTTGCTATTTCCTAACCATAACATTGTCATTTGAGCGTTGTTTAACCCTTACCGTGTGACTCGGGGAAATATCAGGGTCAGGCTAGTAGCCTGACCCGGATATTTCCGTGAGCCGCACGGTAAAGGTTGATTGGACTTCCATTTTATAACATTTTTATCTCATCTCAGTACGTAAATCATCTAAAATCAGTCAACAACCATTAATTTTACTTTTTCACTTATTTTCTTCCTAGCAATAATAACCCCGGAGAGTGTCCTAGGACACTAGAAAGAATAGGACCCTAGTAACCCCATGCTTGACGTACACGCTGGTTAAAATGGGGATCTTTTCCTTTAGTTTTTATTTCTGTCAGTCTCGTTTTCTCATCTGCAACTCCATCGGTGTGTATAGTGTACACCACATGGCGATATAGATGAAATGTTGCTGAAAGTCATGGGAAAGTCTTATTTAACTCGCTCACTCATAGCAATTTTTTTATATAAGCGTGAAATCATGCTTGTTCAAAATTAAAATAATTCATGATGTTAAAAATAATTTAGTCTTGTTCGGAATCATGTAGTTATTCCGAAATATCTAAATCTTTAATTTCGGGTCTGCAAGACCAAAAACAAGTCGGCCAACCTATTTTGAAATACCGACTTGCTAACCTAAGAACGGATCGGCGGGTCTTGTGTTTTTAATACTAGAGTCCTTTTTACCAAGACGTCATAACTTTACGACGTTGTAAACCATATCACTTGGTAATAGATTTGGTCTATAAATGCCAGAAATGGTTGTAAAGTGTGGCCTTTCCAAAGAAAAAAGTTTTACTTTTAAAAAGTGCACAATTTACAAACATGTCGTTGCATTTGTAGACCTAGCTATGACGTCTTTGTAAAATGGGCCCCTGATCATATGTGGTTCCAAGTTGTTATCCTGGATTGCTCCATAAAATTTGAGACAACTTTGTCTCCACCGACCTGTCCAAGAATTAATGATTACTATGCAGTATTTATTTATGGTGTGTACCTGTCAAAATGTTAATGATTAGTATGCAGTATTTATGTATGTAATGTAAAAGTATATCACCGGTTTTAATTTGAGTAAAAACAGGTCGGCAAACCCTGCATTCTGAATATATATTTTTAACCCGTACCAGCCAAAAAAAGGCAGGAAAGCTGCACATTTCGCACTTTCCACACTGGCCTTCGGGACAGAACATTGTAATGCAGCCCATACACGATCAATTATATTGCGCATTTTAATTGTCAATACTCAGAATTGACAATTAAATTGACCGTGTATGGGCGATAATGATGACTTGCACAATTGTATTGAGTGAATCAAACTTTGCTTGATATTTTATTGCGCAAGTCTATTTGATAGCACAATTAATTGACCGTGTGTGGTGATTGAGCAATAAAATCCTATTTACTTTATAAGAGAATAGCTTTTCAACAGCACAAGGTGGTGACGGTTTTAACATTAGCTGAAATCCACTCAGCACTTTAAACTTTGATATCGTGAAAAAAAAAATTCCCCACTGACCCCCACAACATTTGTTTTTGGTAGCCCAATGTACAAAAAGGTGTTTTCAAAGGCTTTTTTTTTCTCTTCTACAGCAAGAGCAACTGCCACGGCGATTGCTGGGTCCAAATTCCCAATCCTTTCTCGACGAATAGCGAGATCAAAATGAGACTATTTTCCGCAATTCAAGTGTCAATTATATTGAGCTGTGCGTGGGCAGCCAAAAATTGTCAATTATATTGTGCAACCAGGCTTGCGCCATATAATTGATAGTGTATGGGCCGCTTAAGGGCAGATAACTAACTTGAGTCTCTTGTCCCTCATTAAAATATACTTATATTTATATTTTATTTAGTAAATAGAATCGGTCAAAAGTTTATACATCTAAAAATAATGTATTATTTCTCTTGAATATACATGTATATAAAAGCGTCCAACACTTTAAACAAATATTCATGGGAGACCCGATCAAAGGCCTTTTCCTGATCTAAACTAATGAAAGCACATTGGAGATTTTTTGGTCCACATAGTCAAGCACATTTCTAATTAAATGACAACTATCCTGCACAGAATGACCAGGGATAGCACAAGCTTGATCCTCATGAACAACATCCCCTATAACGTTGCCTAAACGTGTGCAAAGCAATTTAGACATAATTTTGACATCACAAAGAATCATTAAAACATAAATGGACAACACGCAACAACACATCCCCTAACACATCAAAGAAGCTGACATAAAATTCCTAGTAAGCCCATCTGGTCCAGGAGACTTGTTGTCATCCATAGCTTTAAGAGCCTTTAGAATTTCATCTTTGGTAATATCGCCTTCTAAGAGAGCCGAATTGTCCGAATGTAATTGTGGTAAATCAGCAAGGAAATGATCAAACATCATAGTGCATAACCTAACAGTTCAGAATAAAAATCTTTAAAAACACCCATGATACCAGGAGAATAAATAGATTTTTTTCTGACCTCTCTTGGCTTCCTTGCGTAAAAAATACTTAGAAGGCTTTTCACCAAGTTCAAGGTCACTTGCGTGAGATCGAAGAAGATGACCTTGAAAATTAAGAATTTCTAAAACATTTAACTGACGTTTAAGTTCCGAAAGCTGATCTACATACTGGCCAGGAGATCTGAATTCAGCTGAGCATAGATTCCGATACTGATAAACAAGGGAGTGAAATAAATTATCCTTGGCAGCCTTACGATGTTTAGAATTAAGTTTAATAAAATCCCTAGCAGCAACCTTAAAAGAATCCCACCACTTTAAAGAAATAGCATCAAAACAAGGAATATGATTTTTACAAAAATTAGTAAAAAGAACCCTAAATTTAGAATCAAAAACAGAATTATTACACTTCCAATACGAATTACTGAAATCTATGCCAACAAAATCAGAGAGCGTTCCAGATACGTAATCATGATCAGAAAATGAACAGGGAAACATACCACCACTAAGGAAGAAGATAGATAAAATCTGTCAAGACGACAGCCGACACCAACAGAGTTTCGCCAAGAAACGGCAACAGTATCTGGAAACAGAAAACGATGAGCATCAATTAGTGAAAAATCAGAAACCCATTCTTTTACAATAGAAGCCCCTAAAGAAGTCACATTAACATTACCCCCAATCTTATCTAAACTAGGAGTAACTACACAATTAAAGTCACCCCCTAATATAACCTTCCTTATTGTGGTCAAAAACTTAGGGTTGATTTTTTAAATAATCTTACTATCAGCAGCAACATTAGGGGCATAGACGTTTATAAGACGTAGGTGATGGTCGCAGACATTGATATCAAGAACAATGCTACGGCCATCAAAATCAAAACGAAATTTATCAATACAGTAAGATAAACGATCAGAAATAGTTATCCCCACCCCTCTACTTCTATTAGACCCAAAAGACCAAAAAGCCTTACCCTTAAATTTAGCCCCAAATAACTTACCCTTACATAAATCATAGACATGGGTTTCTTGGAGAAAGAGAAAATCAATAATATCAGTATGAAACTTATGTGAAAGCACATCAACCTTATTATGCGAATCTAATAAACCATTACAATTAATACTAACAAAATTAAACATACTCACAATTATGGTATAACAGCATTGTCAGAAAAAAGCAAAAGAATTATTCAAAAGGCAATACAGTGACATAAAAGAAAAGCAACGCACATCCCACGCATGTAAAACGCAAAAATGTACGAAACAATCAAAAGTCAATATGCAACGTACACCCTACGCAGTACAAACGCAAAATGAACGAAGTAAATAAACCAATTAAACCATAGAATCCCCGAAGAGACAGAAATGTTGTTGTAGGAGCGTTGGGCAGTCTCATAGTCGAGGGGCGATTCCGGGTCGGGAACATAAAACACATAACACAGCTATGGTCGAAGACGAGTAGGACGAAGGAGCAGGCTTAGTCTTACTTAGTACCACAGGCCTACTCGTAACTTCAGGTAACCCAGAAACTCGCAACTTTTTTACACTACCACGAGATTTCGAGGTTGACCTTGAACGTACATTCCCAGAAGGGGACTTCCGCTCCTTTGCACGCCTACGAGGGGGAACCCGAGGGCGGGGACCTCTAGCACTGCCACGTGTGGGACTCCTGGAACGCGTCGCCTTAGAGGCGTAAGTAGACTCATCAGACAACAACGTGGAATCGTCTAACTCTAACCATCTGGACCTGGAGACCTGTCAGCCTCCATAGCCTTAAGGGATTTCAGAATTTCGTCCGCAGTTACAACACCTTCTAATAAGTCCGAATCAAGCACGGGTAAATCCGCCAAAAAGTTATCAGCAATTCGCTCGTCAATGGGAACATCTGCCAAAAGGTCGGAATAGAACACTACAAACACACCCATGACGTCACTAGAAGAGGTTTTTAAAACACCAGAGGAATCTAAAATGGAAGAAATAGTTTTCTTTTGAGCTCTTCTAGACTCTTTACGTAAAAAATAGGCGGAAGGCTTTTCACCAATTTCGAGGTCATTCGCCTTGGAACGAATAATGCGACCTTTAAAACCATGAACCTCCAAGTCTTTAAGCTGTCGCTTAATTACAGAAATTTGATCACAAAAAAGTCCAGGACGCAATGATTCTGCCCGGCATAACTGGCGATACTGACGATTTAAGTCATGACGATGGGATGAACAGGCCTTTTTGATCAATTTGCAATGTAACTTAATAAATTCCTGAATTTGCAATTTAAAGTCATCCCACCAATCTAAAGTAATAAGGTCAAAAGAGGGAATATGAGAAGCACAAAAAAGGCGAAAAGTATGTTTAAAGGAGGAATCGAAAATGGAACTATTGCATTTCCAATAGCCTGGCCCAAAGGAAACACCTTCAAAATCACTGAGTTTAACCCATACAAAGTCATGGTCAGAAAAAGAACAGGGAGAGATACCCACAGCAGCAATAGAACTAGCCAGAGAAGAGGATACATAAAAGCGATCAAGGCGCGAACCCACGCCAGAGGAGTTGCGCCAAGACACAGAAACAGTAGAGGGAAACAAATGACGAAAAGAATCAAGGATAGAATAGTCGGAGACCCATTGGCGAAGGATATCACCCCCCC
>JAULCD010030423.1:0-12560 GCA_032361085.1 Calliostoma canaliculatum | reverse complement strand
TTTCTCCGTGTTACTGCAATCAGTGTATGAGTTTAAATGTTGGTTTGGGATTAATTAATTGATGGATTTTGTTAATTTTATTTATTTACGAAAATAAAGTCATTACAAATCATGTTTTTATATTCCTGAACAAACAAATCCTTAATTATCTGCTTTAATTTTTAACTTTTTTGTAGGTTTGTTCCAACTTGATGCTGTGTACTACACATGCTATTATTGAACCTGTTTTGTTATTTAATAGGTTTTCATGAAAAACAGTTTGCTTTTGAAAGCATCATGTCGCCGATAAAAACTATTACGTTTATCAGAATAATCTTAATGTATATTGTCACAAGTAAAACGTTGACATCTTCATTGACGGCAAGTAAACACAATTGGATCTAAATGAATAGGTTTGGTTAACAGACGTCACACACCTTGTAAACTGTACAATTACAAATGAGAAAAAGATGCACAGCTGACAATACTTAGTTTTCATTTGTAAACTAATCCCATTTGTCAGGTGGCTGCTGGAAGTTAGTCTTGACTTGAAAAATATGACAATCCTTTCAGCACACACCATCCTGTCAATTAAAGTATCTGCAGAGTAAGTGGTGAACGAATGATGTAGTATAACACCTTGTTTTACAACTGGTACTGACGAACAAAAGGTTATATTGTAGCATTGCATTCTACTGAACAGCTAGTATTGACAAACCAAATGTAATATTTTAATATTGCACCCTATCGTTACAGCTGGTACTGGCGAATCAAAGGTAATATTGTAACATTCCACCTAATTGTCACATATTGTACTTATAAACCAAATGTAATGGTTTAGCACTGCACACTATTTTCAAAGCGCATACTGACGAACTAAAGTTAGAGTTTACCTTTACCTTTACACACCACTTTAATATTCAAAGGTTTAAGATATAAATGCGATTACTGGTTGTTTCCAAGGAAACAAAGATAGAAGAGTTGATAATTGTCTCAAATACGTTTAATGTTACAAGCAATGTCAGCTTACCATGTCACGGAACACAAACATAGCCAGTGGGTATTGTTAGTGGACAGTGACAGAGGACACTGTTAATTGACTGTATTAGTGGGCAGTGACAGAGGACAGTGTTAGTGGACATTATCAGAAGGCAGTGTCAGTGGACAGAGTCAATGGACAGTGTCAATGGAAATAATCAATGTGGCATTGTAAGTGGTCTGTATTAGTGAATAGTGACAGAATATAGTGTCTGTGCACCTTAACAGAAGTCAGTGGACAATGTCAGTGGTCAGTGTCAGTAGGCAGTGTCAGTAGGCAGTGTCCGTGGACAGTGTAAGTAGGCAGTGTCAGTGGACAGTGTCAGTGAAAAGTTTCTGGGGGCAAAGTCAATGGACAGTATTGGTGGGCAGTATCAGTAGACACTCACAGTGGGCAGTGTCAGTGGGCAGTATCAGTGGGCAGAGTCAATAGACAGTATTGGTGGGCAGTATTAGTAGACACTCACAGTGGGCAGTGTCAGTGGGCAGCGTCAGTGGACTGGATCAGGGGGCAGTGTCAGTGGACGGGGTCAGTGGATGGGTCAGTAGCAGCTGCAATGGACAGTGTCAGTGGGCAGCGTCAGTGAACAGGGTCAGTGGGCAGCGTCAGTGGACGGGGTCAGTGGGCAGTGTCAATGGTCAGTGTCAGTGGGCAGTATCAGGAGACACTCACAGTGGACGTTGTAAGTGAGCAATGTCAGTTGATAGCGTCAGTGGACAGTGTCAGTGGACAGTGTCAGTGGACGGTGTCAGTGGACAGTGTCAGTGGACAGTGTCAGTGGACAGTGTCAGTGGACAGTGTCAGTGGACAGTGTCAGTGTTAGTGGGTATTATCATTCCACATGGTCAGTAGAACGTGTAGGGAGACTGTTTCAGTGGACAGTGTCAGAGAGCAAAGTCAGATTACAGTGTCCAGGATAGTTAGACACTGTCCACTAGCAATGTCAAGTTTTACTGCTCACGGACACTGTATGTGACTGACTATGGGCAGTTTCAGCCGATAGTATCGGCAATGTCAGTGGGTCCTGAGAGAGTGCAGTTTCAGTGGGCAGTGCGAGCTGACCTTGTAAGTTAACAGTGTCAGTAATCACTGTCAGCTAAGAAACGTATATCTATAACAATATTTTTTTAAACCAATATGTCGTTGCGGCAGTTGAACCTTGTGAATCACAAACAAGGAACATGCTGGTTACTGCTGCTCTCACATGCTACTTTAACCCAACCACGTCACTACGTTTCACGTTTGACGCAATTAACTCTTAGTTGCTATATACAACAAATTGGCTGTGATTTTTATAAATTATTTTTGCATGTTCAATATGATTGTACATGTTGTTTCGGTTTTAAATGCACAACTTTGTTTTCAAAAGCCTCATACGTTTATCTGAGTGATCTTAATAAATAATTTGGAACTAAAAGCTACTTTATTTTCCAGTAGTACTCGTCTGTTTAATACACTAATCTGCTCAGTCATCTTTCTTACTAATAGGTTTTCCAATATTTTATTTCATTTTGAAAAATAGTAGCTGCTTTCTAAGAATTGAAACACGTGAACATGTACATATAAGGCAATGAAAACTCTGTGCTGCTCTCGTTGATTTTTATATGTTAATAGTTAACTCTTCTGTGATCCAAGTAACTACAACGTGCTCTGGGTTATTGTGTTTACTTTTAAAATGTGGATTACAATTCTAGTTAAAAACAAAACATATTTTAGTTTGGACATGTGCACTGTTTTTAGTAGTACTGCAGTCTCTCTTATATTTGTTGTGTTACTTTACTCGTCTGTTTAATATACTAATCTGCTCAGTCATCTCTCTTCCTAATAGGTTTTCCAATATTTTATTTCATTTTAAAAAAAATAGTTCTTATATGTGATTTCCAGGAATTGAAACACAAAAACATGTATATATAAGGTAATGAAAACTCTGTATGGCTCTTGTCTATTTTTATATGTTAATAGTTAACTCTTTTGTTATTCAAGTAACTGCAACGTGCTCTAGGTTAATATTTTGTATTGACAAAATCAAATGCAGTAATTTGTGCAGTTACCAAAGACAAACAGCATTTTATTTAAACCAAATCTACTGGTCCAGTGGCTGGTAAATGTCAGTTTTAACGTCTTGAAAAGTATGATATTAAGAAAACAAATATGTTAATGAATACGTGTTCACAATTATTGGATTACAAAACACCAAATACTTTAATTGAGGGTCACAGGTAAGGGTCAAGTAATTACTAATGGTCACAGATAACCCCACGTTGATACTGTGGATAACAGGTGAACCCAAGTTGTTACTGGGAGTCACAGGTAAAGCAAACTGATTATTGAGGGCCACAGGTAAAGCCATGTTGTTACTGAAGGGCACAAGTAAAATCAAGTGTTCACTAAATTCACAGATAAACCTGTTTGGTTACCGAGGCTAACAGGTAAAGCTAAGTTGTTACTGAGGGTCACATGTGAAGCCAAGCTGTTACTGAGGACCATACGTAAAGCCACTCTGTGAGGGTTACAGGTAAAGCCACGTTGTTTCTGAGGGTCATTGGTAAAACCAAATTGTTAGTTAGGGTCACGGGTAAAGCAAAGTTGTGTTTGAGGTCACATGTAAAGCCACGTTGTTTCTGAGGGTCATGGGTAAAGCCACGTTGTTTCTGAGGGTCATGGGTAAAGCCACGTTGTTTCTGAGGGTCACAGGTAAACCCAAGTTGTTTCTGACGGTCACAGTTAAAGCCATTGTTTATGTAGAGCTACGACAGAAGCCAATTTGTTACTGAGGCTCACAGTTAAAGCCAAGTTGTTACCGAGGGCAACAAATAAAACTTAAGTTGTTATTGAGCGTAACAGGTAAAACAAAATAGTACTTATGGTCACAGATTAACCCACCTTCTTTTTTTGTAAAGCCGAGTTGTTGATTTGGGACATATGTTAAGCTCAGTTGTGACTCAATGTCACAGATAAACGAAATATAATTACTAATGATGAAAAGTAATGCCAATTTGTTCATGAGGGTGACAGGGTAAGTCAAGTTATTACTAAGGGTCACAGATAAAACCAAGTTATTAATTATGGTCACAGGTAAAACCAAGTTATTACTAAGGATCAAAGGTAAAGCTGTTACTGGGTGTCACAGATAAAGCAAGGTTGTTCCTGAGGATAACACGTACAGCCAAGTTATTCTGAGGGTCACAGGCCAGGAAAGCAGTTTCCTTTGGTCACAGGTAAAGCCAAGTGGTTCCTGATGCTCACAAGCAAGCCAACATGTTACTTAAGTTTTTGAGGATTGCAGATAAATCCACAGGTTAACACAGTCGTTACTGTAAAGCCATGTTGCTTATGAGGGTTAGATTTTAAGCCAAATTGTGACTGAAGGTAACAGGTACATTCAAGCTTAGGCATTATTGAGGTTCACAAACAAGCCAAGTTGTAACTGGGAATAAAAGTAGAGCCAAAAGGTTACTGATGGGCACAGGTAAAGTCGAGTTGCTGTTTTGTAGGATTAAGTTTTCAGTTAGAGTCACAAATATCGCTAAGTTGTTACTTAGGATCACAGCCAAGACAAATTGTTACTGATGATCACAAGTAAAGCCAAGTTGTTACTGAGGGTTACATGTAAACCTATGTTTGACTGAAGGTAAAACATAAAGCCAAGTCCTTCTAAGGGCCACAGGTGAAACCAAGCGGTTACTGAGGGTCACGGGTAAAGCCAACTGTTTACTGAGGTTTACATGTGAAGCCATTTTTTTACTAAGGGTCACAGGTAAAAACAAATTGCAAATGAGGGGCACAGATAAACCCAAATTGTTACTGAGGCCCTCTGGTAAAGCCAGATATTTGCTAAGGTTCACAGTTAAACCTGTGGTGTTAATGATACTTACTTGTTAAAGCCAAATTGTTACTGAGGATCACAGATAAAACCATGCTATTATTTAGGTTCACAAGTGAAGCCAACTTGTTACAGAAGATCACAGGTGAAGCCACGATATTACTGAGTATGACAGGTAAAGGTAAGTTGTTACCGAGGGCCACAATTAAAACCAAGTTGGAATTGAGGGTCAGATGCCAACAAGTTGTCACCAAGAGGTCACATATAAAGACAATTTGTTAATGACGGTCACATGTAAAACAAAATAGACAGACATAAACCCGACTTCTTTTCAAGGATCACAAGTAAAGCCGAGTTGTTATTTTAAGACATAGCTCAGTGGTAATTCAGTGTCACAGGTGGAAGAAGTAGTTACTAATGACTAATGCCAATTTGCTCACAAGGGTCACGGGGTAAGCCAAATTGTTACTGAGAGTCACGGGTACACTTAAATTGTTACTGAGGGTCACAGCTAAAGCCAAGTCATTACTGAGGGTCACAGGTACACCAAAGTTTTTACTGATGGTCAAAGCTAAATCTAAGTAAATACTGAGGGTCACAGCTAAAGACAAATTATTACTAAGGATTACAGGTAAAGTTGTTACTGAGTGTCACAGGTTAAGCAGGGTTGTTCCTGAGGATAACAAGTACAAATAATTTGTTACTGGGGGTCACAGGCCAAGCAAGCAGTTTTCTTTGGTCACAGGTAAAACCAAGTTGTTCCTGATAATCACAGGTGATGCCAAAATGTTACATTTGCTCACAGTGAAAAGCCGACGTTTTTGGATCGCAGGTAAAGCCTCAAGTGAACACAGTCGTTACTGTAAAGCCATGTGATATATGAGGGTCACAATATAAGCCAAATTGTCACTGAGGGTTACAGGTACATCCAAGCTAAGTTATTACTGAGGGTCACAAACACGCCAAGTTATAACTAGGGATAACAAGTAGAGCTGAGTTGTTTTTGTAGGATCAAGTCACATTTAAAGCTAAAATGTTTCTAGTTTACAGTCAAAGCCAATTTGTTACTTAGGGCTACAGGTAAAGCCAAACTGTGCTTGTGGGAAACATATAAAGCTTAAATGTTACTAATGATCTCATGTTAAACAAAATTACTGATAATTACGGGTAAAGCCAAGTTGCAGCTGAGGGTCACAGGTAAACATGAATTGTTACTGAGGGTCACAGGCCAAGCACTTTGTCACTAAGGATCACAGGTGAATCTAAATTATAACTTTTGATTTCAGTTTATCTCCACAGTTAAAGCCGAGTTGTTATTTTGGGGACATAGGTAAAGATAAACTGTAACTCAGGGCCATACGTAAACGAAATCATTACTGAGTAAAACTAATTTATTTCTAAGGATCTCAAGTTGAGCCTAGTTGTTACTGAGGGTCACAGGTTAAGCCTAGTTGTTGCTTGGGGTTACAGGTAAACGAATGTTGTTTCTGAGGATGACAGGCAAATCCAAGTTGGTCGTCAGTGTCACAGGAAATGTAAACTTGTAACTGATTTTCACAGGTAAAGCCAAGTTGTTACTGAGGGAGACAGGTAAATATAAACTGCGACTGAGAAGCACAGGCAAACCCAAGTTGAGCATGAGGGGCACAAGTAAACCCAAATTTCTACTAAGGGTCACAGGCATGTTAAATACTAATGCCTACTTTGTGTCACAGGTAATGCAACGTTTCTTAGAGTCACAGGTGGTGTACTTTTCAAACTAAAACGAACCTTTCGTTTATAAAGTGCACAGTTTAACGTGCTTATCACAGTTGTAAACCAAACCCACTTATCCTGAGTATATCAATACAAAGTATGACTACAATTTACTAACATTATGACGCTTTGGTCAGAGGCTGGTTCACAAAGCTGTCAAAATGTTACATCTCCAAACTATGACAGGAGCCAAAGGAGTCAGAATAAAAATGTACTTAATTTCAGTAGCACCAAAATCCTTCAGTAGGACCTAAAAATAAACCAAGGGAGATTTAAACAAAAACGATTCTCCACAACTGAGATGCCGAGCTCACTAAACTTGAATGTGCATCTTTGTGTGTATGTCAGCTTCTAATAGACCAGATTTCTACAGATTTTTTTATGCAACCACACCGAGGGTATATTACACTGACTCAGAGCCGACTAGTCCTTATAATACACGAATGCAACGTTTATAACATATTTCAATATGATGCAGCCAGGGGATTAAACCCCTCACTTACCAGTGTCAGGGCCAACAATCATCTACAACACCATGGAGGCCGGGACTTGAAGAGTTTAAACCTCTGTTGGTTGTAATAATAAGTTAACTAATAGGTACTATATCGTTTTTACTCCAACGTCGAGTAGTGAATGTGAAGGGAATTATGGTAAACCTGAGTTATTACTGAGGGTCACAGGTAAACATAACATTTACTCACAGTCACACTTTCCAAACTAAAAACTTTTGTTTCGGGAAGTGCAGTTTGAAGTATTTTAGCACATTTGTAAACCAAACACACTCACCCCAAGAATAGCAATACAAAGTATGGCTACAATTGGTGAAACCCGGGTCAGATGATTTTTAACAAAGCAGTCAAAATATTACATCTCATGGATTATAACAGGAACCAATGAAGTAAGATTAAAAATTTAATTAATTTCAGTAAAACCTAAAATTAAATTATCACCAAGGGGGGGTGAAAACATTAAGATTCTCTGCAACTGAATTGCTGAGCTCTCTGAACTTTAATGTGCATATTTGTTTGTATGTTTGCTTGTACAATACCATATTGGCACATTTTCGTAATGCAACCACACCAAATAATATCTCACTCAGACATATAATAGTGAATTGTAGCTGACCATTCTTTATAATACAATAATGCAACTTTTATAACATCATCAGATATGATGCGGCCGGAAATCAAACCCTCACCTACCGATGTCCGAGCCAACATTTTTACACTTCACCATGGAGGCGGGAACTTGAAGAGTTAAATCCTCGGTTGGTTGTAATCATTTTAAAGTTAACAAATATTTACTATATCGTTTTAACTCCAACGTCGAGTGAGTGAGTGAGGAGTGAATTATGGTTTACATAGAATTTTTAACAGTTATTGCCACATTGACAAAGTTTATTCACGTTGAGATAGTTTCTAACACGTGGAATGACATCTAGCCTCCATCAGGGATTCGAACCCACGACATCCTGGTCCGTAGTTATTTTATTGGTTTGCATTTAGGACAAATGGATAAGACGTACGTGCTCATTTCGGTGGTAATAAAAATAAATTTAAATTATTTTGTTTATATTAATATGAAAAAAATCAAGACAAACATAAACGATCATTTAAAACATTTTGTTTGAAGAATCGGTTTCATTTTTACTTTCAAGCATCAGACAAGGGTGTAAAAGTTATCTCCCTTGGTTTAATACTGACTGTACAAATCTATCAGGTAAACCGTCGGCTGTAAAGAGGTAATATTTAATTTAAAATAAATAAGCATTTATTTTAGATTAAATATAACAGGCGTCCAGGAATATTGTCGTAAGTACATGAGTAAGTGTATAATCTGTTTTTAACAATCTTTCACTTATTTCAAGCTTTTGTGCGGGAAGAAAGCCATCATCACTTATGCGGTTATGTGATGTGATGAAACATGCACATTTTTGCTGGTACCTCCGAACTAAAACTGTTACTTTTTGCTCGTTGCATGTGGATATTTATGGTTAGAAGGAAATCCTGCATCACCACTGTGTCTATGTCGACATTAATAGTAAACCTGAGTTGTTACTGAGTGTCACAGATAAACCTGTTTTGTTACTAAGGGTCACAGGTAAAGCTGAGTGGTTACTGAGGGTCACTGGTGGCGAAGCTTTAAAACTAAAATCACCCCGAGAATATCAATATAAAGTATGGCTTGAATAGGTAAAACCCAGATCATATTACTATTACATCTCAACAATTATTACAGGAACCAATGGTGTCAGATGTAAGATGTAATTAATTTCAGAAGAACTAAACAATCACCAAGGTGATGAAAACTTAACGAGCAGCTGAGATTCCGAGCTCAATAAAATTTAATGTGCATCTTTGTGTGTATGTCAGCTTGTACTAGACCATATTTCTACTGATTTTTTATGCAACCACACCGAGATAATATCTCCCTCAGACATATTACATTGAATCCGAGCCGAACAAACCCCTCACCTACCGGTGTCCGAACCAACACTCACCTACAAAACCATGGAGACCGGGATTTGCAGAGTTTAAACCTCTGTTGGTTAAAATAATTTTAAAGTTAACAATTATTGACTATATATTTGACTCCAACATCGAGAGGGTAAATATATTATGGTTTAACTATGTTTTTAACAGTTTCTTTTTACATCGGTAACATTTATTTATGTGGAAATAATTTCTGACACGTGGAATGACATCTAGCTTCCTTCAGGGATTTGAACCCATGACATCCTGGTTCTTAGATGTTTTGTTAGTATTCTATTTTGTAGAGATGGATCAGAAGTACGTATTCATGTCTGTGTTCATGAAATACATTTAATTTTGTTTACATTTATATGAGAAAAAAATCAAGACACATATAAACAATATGTAATAACCTTGTTTGAAGAATATGTTACATTTTTACTTCCAAGCTTCAGACAAGGGGGTAAGGGTTACCTCCCTTAGTGTATTACTGATTGTACAAATATATCATGCAGGGTGGACAGTCGGCTATAAAGAGTGGTATTCAATTTTAAACAAATAAGCATTTATTTTGGATTAAATATGACAGGCGTCCCTGGAATATTGTCGAGTAAGTACATGAGTAAGTGTATAATCGGTGTTTAACAATGTTTCACTTATTTCAAACTTTAGTGCGGTAAGAAAGACAACATCACCTATGCGGTTATGTGATGTAATGAAACATGCAATTTTCAGCTGACACCTTTGAAGTAAAGGTGTTACTGTTTGCTTGCTGCATTTGGATATTTATGGTTAGAGAGAAGGAAATCCTGAGTCAACATTGTGCACACGCAGATATTAATAGTAAAAAAAAGAAAACCATCCATTATTATGTTCATAACGGGTAACAGGTAAACCTTAATTGTTACTGAGGGTCACAGGTAAACCTTAATTGTTACTGAGGGTCACATATTAACCTTATTGTTACTGAGGGTCACGTGTCAACCTTAATTGATACTAAGGGTCATAGGTCAACCTTAATTGTTACTGAGGGTCACATGTTAATCTCAATTGTTACTGAGGGTCACAAGTTCACCTTACTTGTTACTGAGAGTTACAGGTAAATCTGATTGTTATTCACAGTCAGACATTACAAATGATAGTATTTTATCCAATTTGTAAACTTAAACCACTCAAACCAAGAATATCTATAAAAATATGGCTATAATTGGTGAATTGGTGATGCTTTTAAATAAAGTGGTCAAAATGTTACATCTTATAGATTATAACACGGACCAATAAAGTCTGATTAAAAATGTAATTGATTTCAGTAGGACCAAAACTAAACCCCAACCAAGGGTGATGGAAACATAACGAGTCTCCACAAGTGAGATGACATGCTCTCTGAACTTTAATGTGCATCTTTGTGTGTATGTCTGCTTGTACCAGGCCAGATTTGCACTGGTTTTTGTATGCAACCACACCAAAATAATAGCTCCCACAGACATATTACACTGAATCTGTGCTGTCCAATCCTTACGACAAACGAATGCTACTTTTATACTTTTATGACATATTTTGATATGATGCAGTCGGGGATCTCCTCACCTACCGTTGTCCGAGCCATCACTCTTTCAATTCACCATGGAGGCCGCAACTTTAAGAGTTAAAACCTCGGTTGGTTGTAGAAATTTAACAAATATAAGTTAACAAATTTTTACTATATCTTTTTGACCCAACATTAAGTGAGTAAGTAAGGAGTGAATTATGGTTTACATATTATTTTAACAGTTGTTTTCACATTGACAACACGTGGAATAAAATCTTGCCCCCTTCAGGTATTCGAACCCATCACTTGTTTTTTGTGTTTTTGATAGTTTTGTATTTGAACAGTTGGTTAAGAAGCATTTATTATTTCAGTGTTTATAAAATAAATTTTTATTTTTTAAAATATTTATTAAATTTTTTTTAAAAATACACAAAAACAATATTTAAACAAAATAATTTTGTTCGAAGAATCCGTTTTAAATCTCACTCCACAGCATCAGCCAAGTGTGTAAGATTTACCTCCCTTGGTTTATTATTGACTGTACAATTCTATCATGCAGGGTGAAACGTCGACTGAAAAGAGGATATTTTTTTAAAAACATAAAAAGTAGTCATTTAGGATTAAACTTGACAGGCACCCAGTGATATTGTCGAGTGAGTAAATTAGTGAGTGTATAAGCTGTTTTTAACATGGTTTTACTTATCTCATGACGGCAAGTTTTAGTGCAGGACGAAAGCCATCGTAACCTATATGGTAATGAGGTGTAATAAAACATGCAAGTTTTAGTGCAGGACGAAAGCCAGCATCATCTATATGGTAATGGGATGTAATAAAACATGCAAGTTTTAGTGCAGGAAGAAAGCCCTCATCACCTGTGTTAATGGAAAGTAATAAAACCTGCAAGTTTTGGCTAGTTCCTGTAAACTAAGGGTGTTATTGTTTGCTCGCTGCATTTGAATATTTATAGTTAGAGAGAAGTAATTCCTACATCATCATTGTATTCATGTCGATATTTGTAGTTGAAAAGAAGGAAATTTTGCATCACCATTATTTCCACTTATTCCAATAAAACGGATACTTGTGATACAAAGATAAATATGGAATCTCGTACTTATTTAGAGTCGGGTCATTGTTTGGCAGGAATTGCTCTGGAGTAGGAAAAAAGAAAACGGACGTAGGAAGTTGGGAGAATTAGTAGCGGGGAGGTGGTGTCGAAAGTATGACAATTACCTGATTATGACAGCCTCGTTACTGAGGTCACAGGAAAAGCCAAGTTTGTATTGAGAGGCTAAGGAGAAAAAGGAAAAATGTTGGGTTGTTTCTGAGATCCTAGTCAAACCAGAGTTGGTCTTGAAGAATACAGGTTGCGCACTTTCCAAACTAAAAACTTTTGTTTTGGAAAATGCACAATTTAAAGTATTTTTTTCTCATTTGTAAACCAAACCCAGTCACCCTGAAAATATCAATCGAGTCAGGTACAAATGTAATTAAGTTCAGTAGGACCTAAACCTATGAATGTCTTGTGCCACAGAATAGGTTTTCAGCAAGTTAGCTTATTAAGAATCTGAATGCTTAAACACGCATATCTTGCACTTAACATTTTAGTAGGTAGTAAGTGATTGGAGTTTAAAGCTGTTTAAAACAGAACCTCATGGTGGTCAGATGTAGGCAGGGAAAACACCAAGGGTGAGAACGGTTCTTAACAGATGAGATGCTTAGCTGCAAGAACATTAAAGTGCATCTTTGTGGGTATGTTTGCTTGTACTAGACCAGATTTCCACTCTTTTATGCAACCACACCGAGAGAATATCTCTACGAGACATATTATACCGCCTCCGAGCCGACCAATGCTTATAATACAAGAATGCAATTTTTAACATCAATTATCGGTCTACAAGCGAACACTCTTTAACTACACCATGGAGGCTGGAACTTCAAAAGTTAAATTCTCTTTTGGCTGTAATA